>OU015498.1:41478275-41643275 GCA_907164885.2 Dolomedes plantarius
AATTTGTAAAATTTCTTTTTCTATTAGTCAGTACAATTTTTTAAAAAAATATTTCAATCCAAGTTGGCAATCGAATTTTTTTTCCATAGGTTAACATTGAGATGAGCGAATGCAATAGGGTTAGTACACAGCAGCCTTAAAATGTTCTATTGTATTTTAAAGCATTATGATGTCCAACGTATATACACAGGGATAACCAGTTAAGTGGTTAATCAGGAATTCTTAGCTTGTTTTCCTGACAAGAATAGTTTTCTAGCGTTAAAATATGAGGTTTAGCAATAAAATGAGTACTTGAGCTTTAATAAGTTAAAAATAACTATATAAAATTTATTGGAATCAAGTTTTAAAAAAGATATTACGATTTCATGAAGCGAGGGAACTAATTCTTTGTCCGAAATTTGATTTACTAAAAACGTTGAGCCAAATTACATATCTAGCGGATAGATTCACAAAACATAATCACGATTCGTTCTCCCTTTCATGAATAAAAAATTGAAACATTTACTAGGCAAAAGACAAATCTTTACTATAAACATTACTAATTCAGGATAGTAAACAAATAGTATGGGATTAAAATTAATAGCGCTGTTTACTATGGATTCAGTTCCATCTTTAAATGACTTTTACTGAGTTTGAACATTGCGAATGGTGAAGAGAGTTCAATAACTGAGAATAAAACCAATAACCCAGAATAAAATGAGTTACTAAATCAATAACCCAGACATGAAATAAATACTTAATTCTACTAAAAATTACAATTTCGTCTTGTTTTCGATTCCTTTCAGAATTGAAGGAAAAACAGATTCTCATTTTGAACCTGAATATTTCATCAACCTGACACAAAACAGCGAAATAAAAGTTAAATTAAATGCAGTTTCCGTACACAAGTTTAGTGTATCTTAAAAGAAAAATATTGAAATTCACTTTGAAATGAAATTCGTTCCTAGTTGACATTTAGTACCACATATTGACTGCAAGAATATTTTCGCTTTGCCCTGCGAAAGAAACAAACTGAAGTATTTTGCCCCCAATTCAACCGAATATTGTATAAAATATTAAAATATAAATTTAATCTTTCAATATTCATTACTAATTTGACGTAAACATTCTTATCTGATATTAAAGTTTGTTGTTGTTGTTATATTCTCTATTCAGGTTTCGAAAAACACCCTGTTTTTTTCATAAATATTTTTCTGCTATAACATTAAGTTGTGAATTATATAAAGTATTAAATTATAAATATTTTTCCATACCTTCAAAATTTGAAACTTTCTATCTCTATGGAAAATATTTAATTTATTACTGCATTAAAATCCTTACATTCAATGTAACGAAAGAATCTTGTAAAAAAAAAAAAAGATAATTTTTTGACAAACGTTTTATAAGTATGTAAGGATATTGAGGTTAATTTTTCGAATTAAATGGATAGATTAGAAAGTGTTTGTGGCCGAGCTGGCCACAATGGATCATCCCGGCTCTGCATATATCAATTTTGTTATTATTACAACTGAAATGTGTAAGGTATACACAAGATTCGATTCACAAGAAACGAACTTTTGAGTGAATGAATTAAAGAAGCTGCTTGAGATATGGTAATTTCGGCATACGCGCTTAGTATAAATACCATGCAGCGTCATTAATAAAAAAAGTGGTTAAGGTTGAAAGAAAGTTGTTAAGATTGATAGATAAGCGAGAGGGAGCTACGGGGTAAGCAGTTCCAGGTGTTAACCGGCGCTTGTGCTTAGCAGGCCCAAAGTTTAAGTGGCAGAACTGCTGGTTTGTGAGTATGGCAAAGTGTAATTCTATTGAATGCATATCTATATATATATATATTCCGTACAAGTAGTACGTATGCTTATTAATGTAAAAGCTTATTGCTGTAAAATTCTATATGTGCAACGAATTCAATAAACATTGTTTCACGTATAAACTGTGTTTGTATCAAATTCATTTAGAGTGCCACTTCAAATTATATACACCCAAGTCTGGGTAGAAGTGATATATTTTCTCTATAAATGTTCTAACTGAATTCTGATTCTAGCACTTATGTTTTATAAATTTTAACATTTTTTCATTCTCTAAACATGCACAATAAACTAATTCCAATTAAATTTTAATGCAAGTATTTACGAATTAAGTTCTATTGAGGTATGTAAATCGCATAAAATTTTCAAAAAAAATTCAGGAGATAAAATTATTTTTAATCTTAAAATTATTTACGCCGTAAACCTGTTGTTTGAAGTTCAACAGTGCATCTGTTAATCTTACAGACGATTTAATTAGTATTCAAAACATTCCATGAATGAACGCTTTTGTGTTTCGACCCACGTTTCGAGCTGATAGGCATTTTTTATGCGACACTTTATTCGCAATTGACTCATGGGAAAACAAAACATTGAACTCTTTATAAAGATTTTGAGATAATTAAATGAATCTCAATCAAAGAGTGTCTGGAACCTTTTAAAAAGTCGTTTTCCTAGAGACGTTGTTTTTACTGGCATGCAGGTCCTGAAAAATCTAGTTATTATATTCTAACTTATCAAACAATTACCCTTTATAATGAATCTGCTTAAAATAGATTTGTCATCGTATTCCGTCTTTCAATAAAGAAATAAATGTGATTATGTACTTGTAAATTCTACAGCTAATTAAATAGTCGTCTGTTTAGTTATCGAGCGTCTTTCTTTTAACTTCTAAGCTGCACTTGTATATTGTCAAAACTCAAAACTACATTTATGTAAAAATTAAACATACATAAGTCCAATAAATTGCTCTACCTTCAAAGTTGTACCTGCATAATTGTTTTTAATTTGTCTGCAAATGTGATTATGTACTTGCAAATTGTACAGCTAATTAAATAGTCGCATATTTAGTTATCAAGCGTCTTTCTTTCAACTTCTAAACTGCACTTGTAAATTGTCAAAACTCAAAACTATATTTATGTAAAAAATTAAACATACATAAACCCAACAAATTGTTCTACCCTCAAAGAGGTACCTGCATAATTTTTTTAACCTGTCTACAAATACAAAACATTTTCCCTGATAAAAAATAAAATAAGAAGACTAGTAATATTTATCTTGGCCAGATGATAAATTTATTGCACAGTCCGAGGAAATGGGAATTGTAATATATATTTTCAAACACGTGCATATAGTTTCAGGGCAAAATCTTCAATAGTATTTGTTGCTTTAACAAAGTCTAGGCTAAGATATATATGCATACACACAAACATGAGCATATTGCCTTATACACATAATTTATGAATGCATGAGGGAAACTCAAATCCTTTTTCATTACAAAAGGGCAAATGTTCTAGAAAATATTAAATTACATGAAAATACAGGCGTTATAAGCTTGTGAAACCTTCCTATTTTCAACTCCCATGTGGGTTTACAATAAAATTCTTTCTCCCCAATGTGTAGTTGGAAAGTCATTTCTCTGCCAGAAATTTAATTATAACACTATTTCGGCAATTTACAGTACCGTAGGTATTAAACACAGACATCCTTCTTCTGGCGAAAAGATGCATAAATAATATAAAATCACAACGAACGTAACACTTTTCTTATCCGAAAGAACGCGTTTCCTTGCAGACCAAAGTGTATCCAGTTTAATCACAAAGAAATATAATTTCTTATTATATTTACCCGAGCGTAAATTCTCCCTCGGTAGGCATTTGAGGATAATGAACAAATTGGAATAAGCATCTGGAGTACAAAGGTGAATGACTTCACTCATGTGTCATTTTCGGTACTGTCAGTTAAAGAGAGAAAAGAAAAAAGCCATAAATCTTTGTGTATCTTGAGAGTATTTGTTTATTGGGAAACATATATTGAAGGTGTTTCTGACATACCTATTATCTCGTGTTAGGTATTGTTCTACTCCACGTAGTTAATAAATATTTTACCTATTACATATTCGTAAAGGAGAATATTTCAGTATATAAGTTATCGCAAGCAAGATGTAACGTAGCTAAATATTTCTTTGAAACACAATGAAGTTATTTATTAAGAAGATAGTTTTCCTGAGAAAATCTCATTTACACAAGACTAGCTGAAAACCCGTACTTTGCTACGGAATACATTCAAATTAAATACAACGGTCAATGTATGCAATTAATTCCAATATATATATATATATATATATATATATATATATATATATATATATATATATATATATATATATATATATATATATATATATACTAAATACAACGATCAATGTATGCAATTGATGTAAAAAAAACAAAAAAGTATATTTATAAAAAAAGTCGTAATGGATATTTTTATAGATAAAATAATGAAGAAGAAAATATTCAAATTAAATCTAACAGGACATACTAAAGAATATAGTACAGTTTGAGGAACATTTATTTTACTGTATTTTAATATTTTTTTGGATAATGTCGAATCGTCTGCTGCCTTAGCAAGAATAAAAATTCTGTCTATTTCGTTGTTATGCACGTAACGCAATATTAGTTTAAAGTATCACAAAAAGAAAAGATACCACGTGATCAGCATTTAATAAATTAAATTCTAAAAATTAATCTTTAAAAATGCACCCAAAATCAAAAAATGGAGATAAAGATTCGAAAAAGATTCGAAAAAGATTTCATTTTAAAGGAATTTTTATGATCTGTCTTGAGATATAAATTTTATAACCCTCAGAATATTATTTTAAATGCAAGCTTTAAAGAATGTTACAAAAACAGCTCAAAAATTTAATTTTAAAAAACTAGGAAGAATTTTTTCAAAAATATCTCTAGTTTCACCCCTACACTATAAGAAGAAATGCCATGCAAAATTTCAGCCCGTTAGGTCCAGCGGTTTGGTCTGTGCATTAAATGTCAGTCAGTCAGTCATTTTAAAATATTAACCATTTTAAAATATGAGTTATAAAACATAATTTTACAACCTGTATAAATACTGTGTCGTTATGTATCATCTATTTATGTCAACAGAATATACGCAAGTATATAAATGAAACAACCAAGATAGTAAAAATATGTTATTTAAAAAACACGTAAATTAATACACCAAACATAACTTTTCTATAAATCTAAAGTATGAAGCTGCTGGGATTAAAAAATTCGTCATTGTTTGTCCCATTCTGTTCTAGATTGCACCTAACTTTTCGAACGCATTCTCATGTTATAAGTACATAGTACATTAATTTTCATAATATTTAATTGAATAATTCAACTTCGTCGACAAAACGTGTTTTGAAAGAAAATTTTCATACATTATTAGTCTAGTAAATTAAAAAGTTGCATTTTCTGAACTGAAACAACTCTTTATCTCGGTATATGAGTAATAAATGTTTCAATATTTTGCATTCCGTTGCTTTTTGAGAGAGAGAAAGTCAAACTATTTATTATTTACATTATTTTAAAAAATTAATTCCCTTTATGTAGGCAACAAGAAAATTTTTTTATAACTACAAGCTCCTAGCTTCAAATTAATTTTAAAAAAATTCCTGAGAAGTTTTTGAAATTAAGCAACATCAAAATAATAGTAATCAAGTTGTGAATTTTAAAATATTATTTGTATGAGATTTATTCAACATTTATTAGAACTGAATTAGTTATCATATACTACTAAAAACTTCTTAAACAAAGTTTTACTTACAAAGATTGCAGAATCAGTGTAAATTGATAATTGATAGGCATGCGTTTATTTGATACATCTACATTCATTATAACTTCGGTTACGGTAAATTTGTTATATATTTTGTAAATTAGAGTAATATCATCTCAGCTCTTGCTACATTTTTATAATGATTCTTGTGTTATTATAAGTATCATGATCAATCGGCATACTTAAATTCGACAGTTAAGAAACGGGTGCATAAGCGCCAAAGAGAAATGAAGTTACCATGAAAGATATATTGCCTACCGGAGATAAATATTTTTGAATATGAATTGATACTGTATTTGAATAGCGTTTGTCCACCGATAAATATGAGGACTCCACAACTAAATAGCAACATTTTCAATAAAACCATTGTTTAAAACACCAATAAATATAGAGGAAATGGCTCTCATGATTCTTGTGTTATTATAAGAATCATGATCAATCGGCATACTTAAATTCGACAGTTAAGAAACGGGTGCATAAGCACCAAAGAGAAATGAAGTTACCATGAAAGATATATTGCCTACAGGAGATAAATATTTTTGAATATGAATTGATACTGTATTTGAATAGCGTTTGTCCACCAATAAATATGAGGACTCCACAACTAAATAGCAACATTTTCAATAAAGCCATTGCTTAAAACACCAATACATATAGAGGAAATGGCTCTTATGATTCTTGTGTTATTATAAGAATCATGATCAATCGGCATACTTAAATACGACAGTTAAGAAACGGGTGCATAAACGCCAAAGAGAAATGAAGTTACCATGAAAGATATATTGCCTACAGGAGATAAATATTTTTGAATATGAATTGATACTGTATTTGAATAGCGTTTGTCCACCGATAAATATGAGGACTCCACAACTAAATAGCAACATTTTCAATAAAACCATTGCTTAAAACACCAATAAATATAGAGGAAATGGCTCTCATGATTCTTGTGTTATTATAAGAATCATGATCAATCGGCATACTTAAATTCGACAGTTAAGAAACGGGTGCATAAGCGCCAAAGAGAAATGAAGTTACCATGAAAGATATATTGCCTACAGGAGATAAATATTTTTGAATATAAATTGATACTGTATTTGAATAGCGTTTGTCCACCAATAAATATGAGGACTCCACAACTAAATAGCAACATTTTCAATAAAACCATTGATTAAAACACCAATAAATATGGATGAAATGGCTCTCATTATTTTTCTGTAAATATAACAACACTAATTTTTTTGTATCTCTTGCTGCCTACTACTTATCTAATTAGAAATAGAAGGTTGATTAGAATGTTCAGACATCCATGACAACCGTTTTCGCAGTCTCATAAACAATCTCTGAGACCAGCATGATATCAGTATCTAATTAGAATGAAACTGTTCACTGTAAGAAAGAGGCTTCGCACTCTCCATCATCTTCTTAACGATCTTTGCTGGAAAGATGGCGTCTTCTATCGACCTTATGCGTCAACTGTAAGTCTAGTCATCAGCTTAAATGCTAGACATGGTCACAGAAGTAGGAGACATTTTATTTACAACATTGGCCTTCACTGATTCCGTAACCTTCATACTTTCAGTTATGCTTTACCGTATGTCTGGGTAGGTACCGGCACAAGTCAAAACCTTCCATTGCACACACTAAGCCCCCATCTGATGTTCAAAATCCCGAACAATTTAGTCTAGGTAGCCTAGAAATTCAACAGATTTGAGATTTGAAGAATGAATTTGTTGGCCACGAGAGATTTAAAGAAAACTCACTTCACTTTTATTCACCAGCGCTCAAAAACGTGGCAAAGGCTTTTTGCCATGAGTCAAAATATCATTCATAATGATGAAAAGCAATACATTCCTACGTGAGTAAGCGTTAAAAATTCGTATGAATGTCAGACGGAGTTATGTCATCTTTACGAGTAAATGGACTCATCTATTATTTTGTATGCCAAACAATTAAACATTCCAGTGTTTAACTCGTTCGAATGAACCCCAATATTAGGATCATAATTGCCTCCTTTCCTCTACTCTTCTCTGAACACGTAACAAATAGAAAACAGATGCATTTCTTCAGAAAAAGCACTTCCCTTACAATTGTCATTCATGTAATGCCTCCTATAATATGTCTGTTTGGGATTGGTGACATACATGGAATTAATTCTTATCCCAAAGAGTTGTTACCTTGTGCCTATTTCTTAGTTGTGTTCGGAATAGGTTTCTCTAATTATAAATGTTTCTCGGAAAAAATAAATGTTTCTCGGAATAGGTTATTCTTCGTTCAGAGTTTTCACTAGCGTTTCCTCAGCTCGCCTGATTACTCACTCAGATCATCTCTCATATTTCTCCTTTATTAGATGTGAAATTCGATTTTTTCATACGACGATGAAAACAGCTTAACCTTTAGCTTACGGGGCCCATTTTTCCTATTACCGCTTTAGAATATCATACTCCCTTTGTAAGAAGGGCTTTTAAGGATGGTCTTATATGTATATATATATATATATATATATATATATATACAGTGGAATCTCGATCGATCGTTTTCCCGTATGTGTCGTTCATTTTATCCAGTCCCAACGATCATATTGCTTTGTTATGTTTCCGCATCTATCGTTTTCCCGCATTTATCGTTCATTTCAATCGGTCCCTTGAAAAAAGATAGATCGAGATTCCACTTTTTATTTATTTATTTATTTATATATATATATATATATATATATATATATATATATATATATATATATATATATATATATATATATATATATATATATATATATATATATATATATATATATATATATATATATATATATATATATATATATATATATATATATATATATATATATATATATACATATACATATACATATATATACATATACATATACATATATATACATATATATATATATATATATATATATATATACATATATATATATATATATATATATATATATATATATATATATATATATATATTGCCACTTAAAGCCTTTCCCGTCAAAGACTCTGTTGCTGAATGGTCAACGCACCGGACTGCTGAGCAAGAAGTCCCCGGTTCGAAGCTCTACATTATTTTAATTTAATTTAATTCTAATTCTATTTCTGTTAGTTCTAGAAGTTGCTAGAACATTCTTTAATTTCCTGGAACGGCGTTCCAGAATATTCTGTTGATGTATAAAAGAGCAAGTCGCTCAACCTGTGAGTTCAGTTCTGAGTTCTATCAGCTAAGTATTGTGTGCTAATAAACAGCGTTGTATTCCCTCTACGTCTGTGTTCAATCCATACGACTACCATCTACGCGACATCTTTGGTGGAGGCGCCGGGTACTCAGTTCAGTCTGGAAGCAGAAGAAATACGAAGAAGCCGTAGACTTTTAAATCTTCCTCCGGAATACGGTCTTTACGTAGCCGCTCCACGAAAGCGATTCCCGGCAATGCCTGAAGGAGAAGTCAAGCCACAAATCGTCCTGCTGTCTCCAGCACTAATTAGGGAACCGAGAAAGCCGACAATTTTTAGAGGCGATCCTGGACAAGATCCAACCAAGTGGTTAAAAGAATACCTTAGAGTATCAAAATTTAATCAATGGGATGATACTCTATGTCTTGCGAACGTCTACTTTTTCCTTGATGGGACCGCCAAAATATGGTTTGAAAATAACGAAGATCTGCTGAATTCATGGGACGACTTCGAAAGAGAACTGAAAAAAACTTTTGGTGACTCTCAGCTATATATACGGCGAGCTAAGGATTGCTTAAAATGCCGAGCGCAGAGAGCTGGGGAAGCTACACAATCTTATATCCAAGACGTTTTAGGACTCTGCAACCAAATTGACCCGGCCATGTCAGAAGACGATAAAGTGTCCCACTTAATGAAGGGCATCGCAGAAGAGGTGTACCAGGCCTTATTAACTAAGGAGATAAAAACGACAGTCGATTTCAGTAAATGGTGTCAGTACATTGAGGAAATGCAGCAAAAGCGAATAGGACGTCAGAAATTCAGTCGCTTGCCGAATGTTGTCCCAATTGCCTCCGTCGACGAGGAACAGGATCTAACCTCACTGATCCGTAAAATTGTCCGTGAAGAGATACAGCGATTAACTACACCCCAAATTGAAGAGCCCCAAACAGGCGTACAAACCATAGAAGCAATTGTGCGAGATGAGGTCGAGAAATCTTTGGCTCCCATATCTAGTGGAAGCTTCCGAAGGTCGACTCCCACATACAACCGCAGCATCCACTCGACGTATAACAGGCCGGAGCCGGCACAGGAACAATTACCCCGAAAAACCGACGTGTGGCGTACGACCGACAATCGTCCCGTTTGCTTTCACTGTGGCCGCCCCGGACATGTCGTTCGCTATTGCCGGGATAGAAGAGCAATTTTTAATGCTTACAGAGCTGATAGCGGAAACACAGCCCAGCGACGCATGATCTCCCAGAACACCGCCGACGAATCCAGCCGAACGTTTGAAAGAAGTCTGTCGCCTAGCCCTAACCGAGGTCGATCGCCTACTCGTCGCTTCAGATCCCCATCGCCGTATAGACGTTCCAGTGTCTCACCTGGCCGAAGAAATGAGGAAAACTAAGCAGTGCGACCTTCCTTGGAGGTGAGGCCGCTGAAAAACAAAATCCTCCCGCTGCCGCAAAGATGACAAAGAATTATCTAGAACTAAACATTGACTGTCAACCAGTACGTGCACTCGTGGACTCCGGCGCATCATTTTCTGTCATCTCAGACCAATATAGACGTCAACTGCGAAAGATTATGTTCCCAATCAACGGAAGCATAATCCTCAAGGTCGCCGACGGAAGTCACGTCCGTCCAATAGGGAAATGTGTTCTTCGCTTAAACGTCAATGGTCTAATACGTCCCTTTGAGTTTACAGTTATGCCGAACTGCAGTCACAATGTTATACTTGGTTGGGATTTTCTCGAAGCCTCGAGAGCAGTCGTCGACTGTGGCCGATCGGAACTAGTGTTTGACGAAATGATGTCAGATCCTGAATCTGCTGAGACATGGCGAGTGAACACTTTCAAGACTGCGTCGTACCTCCGCACTCTATTTCTAAACCAATTGTCACGAATCCCAAAATTAATACGATCACAGACGTCATAGTGGAGGGAAATCGACTACTGCTGCTGGACAAAGAAGTTGCGGTGCCCTCAACGATCCTGACGTTTTACGACGGTACAGCCAAACTCTGGGTCACGAATGCTCAACCAGAAGCTAGGTTCATTCCCAAAGGCATGTGTGTGGGCTATGCAGAGACTCTAGACGAGCGGTATCTGAACTGCATCTCCAGTGCGCATATCTGCTCAGCCGCCAAGTTGAAATCGAGCCCTTCTCCGGTCGACTATTCCCAAATGCTAGCCCAAGATCTCACGGTAGAACGAAAACAGCGACTCTTAGAATTACTTTCTGAGTTTCCTGAAATTTTTGATCAATCAAGAAAAGCCGGAACAAAAGTAAATGTGAAACATCGTATAATCACTGGCAATCATCTACCGATTAGCCAAAGGGCTTACAGAGTATCTCCTGCGGAGCGTCGAATTATTCAAGAGGAAGTAGAAAAGATGCTAGACAGAGATGTTATTCAACCATCGGAGAGCCCATGGTCGTCCCCAGTTGTCCTCGTGAAGAAAAAGGATGGAAGTTGGCGATTTTGTGTCGATTATCGGCGGCTCAACAAAATTACGAAAAAAGATGCCTACCCTCTGCCACATATTGACGACACATTAGACAGCTTAAAAGGAGCCAAGTTCTTTTCGTCGATCGATCTCTATTCTGGCTACTGGCAGATTGAAGTGGACGAGGCAGATCGCGAAAAGACAGCTTTTATCACACCAGAAGGACTTTACGAGTTCAAGGTCATGCCCTTTGGTCTGTGCAATGCGCCGGCAACCTTTGAAAGAATGATGGATAACTTGCTACGACACCTAAAATGGACCATGTGTCTCTGTTATCTAGACGACATTGTCGTGTTTTCTGAGACCTTCGACGACCATCTTAAACGTTTGAATGTCGTACTTAAATGCATCCAAGAAGCTGGGCTTGTCCTAAATCCAAAAAAATGTCTCTTCGGGGCTGAACAAATTAAGATTTTGGGACATCTAGTATCGGAAGGAGGTGTCCGCCCCGATCCAGATAAAGTAAAGGCCGTGAAGTGTTTTCCCACACCCAAAAGTGTGCACGACGTCAGATGTTTCCTAGGACTCTGTTCTTATTACCGCCGCTTCATCAAGGATTTTTGTCATCAAGCTCAACCCTTACAAATGTTGCTGAAAGGTGACTCTAAATTTCGTTGGGGACGTGAGCAGTCGGATGCTTTCGACCCGCTAAAGGAAGCACTGATATCTGACCCTATACTGGGACTTTACGACGAAAACGCCGAAACAGAATTGCGAACAGACGCCAGCGGCTATGGTATTGGAGCAGTCTTGGTTCAAATACAGCATGGAAAAGAAACAGTTATTGCCTATGCTTCGCGGACACTAACCAAAGCAGAGAAAAATTATTCCACGACTGAAAGAGAATGCCTTGCCGCCGTATGGGCTGTTCACAAGTTTAGACCATACCTCTTCGGCAAACACTTTTCAATCGTAACAGACCACCATTCGCTGTGTTGGCTAACTAATCTAAAGGATCCCTCAGGAAGACTTGCGAGGTGGGCCTTGCGACTACAAGAGTATGACATCTCGATTGTTTACAACAGCGGAAAGAAACACAAGGACGCTGATAGTTTGTCCCGAAATCCATTGGAAGAAGACAATTTACCATCGGAAGTCATCGCCGCTATAGATTTTGCTAACGTTGCTGACGAACAAAGAAAAGATCCAAGACTTGCGGAGTTAATACGGACTCTAGGAAATGGCGAAACAGTGAAAGGAGAATTTGAGCTGATTGAAGACGTACTATGTAAAAAGAGTTTCGATCCAACCGGCAAGAAATGGCTTCCTGTCATTCCAAAGCATCTACGTCAAGACATTCTTCAATGTTTCCATGACGCACCCACGGCCGGACATCTAGGATTCGTCAAAACGTACGACAGAATAAGGAAGCGGTTTCACTGGCCAGGGCTCTACCGAAATGTGCGACGATATGTCATGCACTGCCGGGAATGCCAGCGTAGGAAAGCCGTTCCACAGAAGCCACCGGGTCATCTAATGGCTATACCGCCTGCTGTTGCGCCATTTCATCGCATTGGGATAGATCTCCTTGGGCGTTTTCCAAATTCGACCACTGGAAATAAATGGATCGTAGTCTGCACCGACTATTTGAGTCGCTATGCTATTACAAAAGCCCTGAAAACAGCTGAAGCTGCGGAATTAGCGAGGTTCCTCGTCGAAGATATACTTCTAAAACATGGAGCGCCCCGAGTTATCATCACAGATCGAGGGCAAGTGTTTCAATCAAGACTTGTTTCATATATCATCCGGTTGTGTAACATTAGTCATCGAATGACGACAGCCTACCATCCCCAGACCAATGGCCTTACTGAGCGATTCAACAAAACACTCGGCGACATGTTATCCATGTACGTAGACGTAGAACAGAGAAACTGGGACGAGATACTGCCGTTTGTGACCTTCGCTTACAACACCGCTAAACAGGATGTAACCGGATTCACACCTTTCTATTTACTTCATGGCCGAGAAGCCGAAACAACGCTCGACACTCTTTTCCCCTTCTGCCCTGACGTGGAGAACGACTATATTAAGCATCTTGTCGTGAAAACCGAAGAGGCAAGGCAGTTAGCCAGACTACGAACCCTAGAGGCGCAAGAAAAGGACCGTCGGCGTTATAATTCCAAGCACAGGGTGGTGTCCTATTCACCTGGAGATTTAGTATGGATTTTCACGCCTGTTCGGAAAGTAGGCTTGTCCGAGAAACTGCTTAAAAAATACTTCGGACCATACCAGGTGTTACGACGATTATCTGACGTAACCTACGAAGTCCACGACTATGAGCCAACATCAAGACGCCGGAAAACGATAGACACCGTCCATGTTCTTAGAATGAAACCTTACTACGACCCTGAATTACAAGCACAACATCCGAATCGTGATTCTTCAACATCTGAAGACGGCCATTGTGAAGAGGATCCGCCTACCAATGTAAAGAATGATTACACCGGACCACAGACACGCTCCAGATCAAAAGTTGCTAGCAGTTAGGCAACCTAGGACAGCGGGACGCTGTTCTTCTAAGGATGGAGCAATGCCGCTTAAAGCCTTTCCCGTCAAAGACTCTGTTGCTGAATGGTCAACGCACCGGACTGCTGAGCAAGAGGTCCCCGGTTCGAAGCTCTACATTATTTTAATTTAATTTAATTTAATTCTAATTCTATTTCTGTTAGTTCTAGAAGTTGCTAGAACATTCTTTAATTTCCTGGAACGGCGTTCCAGAATATTCTGTTGATGGATAAAAGAGCAAGTAGCTCAACCTGTGAGTTCAGTTCTGAGTTCTATCAGCTAAGTGTTGTGTGCTAATAAACAGCGTTGTATTCCCTCTACGTGTGTGTTCAATCCATACGACTACCATCTACGCGACAATATATATATATATATATATTGTAGTTAAATTGTAAAATACTGCTGAATAATTTCAGGAACAATCACAAAATTCAAGTTCAAAACCTAAAAATACTAAAATCCCTTTACACACTGTTATCTGAATCAGTATGATAAAATATATGGTCAGAAATCGATGAATTGGGGAAGTAAAAATTAAATAAGATACAAATAGCAGCCATTTCTTATCTCATGTTAAATTAAAAATTTGGTGCTTAATGATAAACAAGTAATATAAAAACAAAAATTTTTAAAGTCAATTCCTACTTAGGTCAACAAAGAAAAATTTGAGTGTGAACGAATAGTAGGAATTGAAAAAAGGATTGCCTGCCAGAACCTTGCCTACTGTGCGAGATTAGGAGGGGGGGAAGAGAGAGAAAATGTTTGTCAGGTTGGGGATTCGATCCCGCAACCTACAGGACGGGAGGATCCCGCGCTACCGCAGTGCTACCGTTTACAGAGTAAGAACAGGGAAATTAATATTCAAGAGCAAGAGACGCTCTAGGTCTAAAACTAAAATCGATTAATTAATGAATTAATATTTGAAAAAACTGTATTAACATGAAGTGTCATCCACTACAAGTTTAAAAAAATGTATTTGAACTTGAGTGGATGAATAAAAAGTATTTTATTAAAGATTGAAAATTTGAACAAGATATAAATAGGGAGAGTGTGAACTAATAGTAGGAATTGAAAAATGAGCAAAATGATTCTGGAAGAGGCTGTTGTACATAATAACTGACAAGGAAATAATTATTGAAGGAATTCTTTAAAAGTGACTCTTCTATGTTCAAAACAAGAGTTATGAACTAATCGGGGCCCTGTTAGAGCAATCAAGAATAAAAATTATACCCTTGATATGAGTTTGTACTTTGAAGTAAACAAGAATAAAGGCTCAGTAGAGGCATAAGTCAATAAGTTGAAAATGAACAGCACGCACCCACGGTATGTTAAATACAAATAAATGATATGTGTTTCAATCTGTTATCAATATATTTAAGATGCTAATCCGACTTTTTGGGTAGTCTGTGAGAGAAAACTACTGCATCTATTTTCTTCATTTTGGTCTTAAACGAAAGATTGTAATCTGTAGATTTGTCAAATTTGATTTTTATAACCGCAATTTCTATTAATGAGCGATAGTTTACAGTTAAAAAGTGATTACTGGGCATACTCAGTGGCATGTTTAAATTTGGCTTTAGAAACTCACTGTTTCTGCGCATGCTCAGTGACATATTTTAATGATAAACACATTCATTCCGAGGAAGTCTCTCTAGATCTCTCTGCCATTTTTATTTTTATGATAATTATGTTTGTGAAATATAAGATTAAACCTGATGGAAATTGTTTATTTCGAGCTGTTTAATTAGCGATAATTTGCAGTTTAAAATAAATGCTTTCATCGCATGCTCAGTGACATTTGTAAATCTGGCTTTAGATACTCACTAAGCACAAGGCCGCTTAAACACATTAATTTGTTTCTGCGCATTATTATGATTTTCAACATTTGGCAATGCTTTGTTGAGTATAATTTGTGTATTAGTGCATTTATTTACTATCTAGCCGTCATGTTTCGACGGGTACCAACTAGTCTTTATTAATTAATATTTTATAATATTTTTTTTAATAACTAAACAATCTACATTTTAAAACATGACATGTAAATATTGAATGTAAAAAGTAAACAATAGAAATAAACAAAATTAAAATTCAAGCATAGACTGCTAAATCACTATAACATAAAACTTATCCTGCAAAGAAAACATTTTCTATAGAGGATAGCGCAGAAGCTCCATATCCCCATAATGAAAAAAACAAATAAATAATCCAACAGAGATAGATAAAAAAATAATACTAAAATAGACAAAAAACAAACAGAAATCAAGCACTCTGGGTATCCACGCACCAACGGCAAGATTCTGTATAAGTGCCGGAACTGAACCATAAAACAAAAGAGGTAACCGACAGGTCTCGTCATCAGGGAACCTAACCATGCCAATTACCTCAAGGGGAACTTTCTGAATAGGATGCAGGTAAGCCCAAAATACATCCCAAGGCCCCGAGTCCCCCAAAGAAGCAATTAGTCAAGAAGAAAATGAAAAGACAAACACAACTTACAGTATGGGCTCAACGCACCTTACATGCAATCACACAAAAATCCTAATGCAAAGTAAACGATGCGTACACACCCCACTTCCGTAAGTGACGGTTATGGCGAAACAGAAGCCAATTCTATCCTAAAGGTTACGTCATTGTAACATTACTATAGCTCCACCCCGCATCTTAAACTTCAATTTAGATGATTTAGATCTAGAGGATATAATCTCTCTATATAAACTTATCTCTATATATCTCGATAAGATTACAAAAGAAAAACTTAAATGCATCGTCTTCACACCTTTTAACAGTTTTAAAACATCCAAAATCGTAAAAACAAATTATCTCTCTCTCGTTTCCTTTTCTTACGCGCCTTAACCAGACAGTACCAGTTTTATGAATAGCTTCCTTTCCATGAAAGAAGTTATAGTAAGAATGGAATTTCTTTCACGACTTCCAGGAACAAGATTGTCTATGCTTGTGATATTTTCGCAACGTTAAAAGCGGGTTTACGAGAGATGTATAACCTTGACAAATGACCACCAGACGCGATATTTACGAGTTTTCCGACGTACTCTGGAGGTAGCTTATTTTTTACCCGGAGGCTATTAAATCCTCTGTTTGCGATAGACTTGTTTTAGGTTCAAGTTCAGTGGAACTGTCGAACAAAGTTGAAAAGATAAAACTTAATTGAATGCACGTAATATAAAATGTTATTGACGTTTACTTATTAAAAGTAGATTCCTATTACTACTTTCTTCTAGAAATTGTAAATTTGAAAAATGGCTAGAAAAATGAATTTTCTATTTTTCATTTATATTTACACATTAGCTTTACGTTTTCTTTAAAAACCGAGTCTCATTTTTTAGCAGAAGAAAAGAGGTAGAATTAAAATTTCTCGGAAATGAGTCGTGTTACCTGAAGCATAACAAATCTTCCGTTTTCCAGGAAGCATTTCTATAAACACAATTTGTTTTCATACATGGATTTTTTTTTAGTAGTCTTTCCCATTGATTTCCATTATACATACATAAATTGACAATTTTTAACATTTTACTGCAAAAAAGGTTTTCAGCACTATGTAGAAAATTTAGTTAGAATGTGGATGTTATTTTAGTTACAATGTGAGTTTAGTTAGAATTGAAAATTTTAGGGAAATTGTTTTATGTTTTCTGATTTTATGTTAAACCAGAATTCAATGCAAGTATTTAACAACATTATGTGAAATATGCTTAGGAAAACCATATCCTAAGCATATTTCACATAATGTTGTTAAATACTATTAAATACCATATGGTTAGGAAAACCATATCTAGTATGGGATTTACACATGATTATTGATACTTCGTAGCAAGTCTCCTGACCACTCAGCCACGCGTTATAATGTGAGAAATTCTAATGTTGTCAGTTCCATTTCTCACATTTTCCTCGCCTTTTCTGACAAGCAGCCAAGACGTTGCTTTTTACACTAAAGACTTAGTGCGTAGGACGCTCGAATTTGCCTTTTTGATGTCATGATACTTATTCTTACTATTAATATTAGTTTTATGGTTGCAAATGGTACCATACCATTTTTTTAAAGCAGAGAACTATATAGACTCTACTATTTTAAATTTCTAATGGCAAGTTTAAAGACAACTGAGCCAAAAAACATAGAAAAAGGAAAACAAAAACATGATACAGCAATAAATGTCGGCTCCAGTAATAGTCTATGAACTAAATAAGTCCCTTGCTTTCGGACGATCTAAAAGCCGATTCGAAGAACAGGACAGCGAAGCAGGTTAGTCTCATCTATCATCTCCCGAAGATTGCAGAGCCCCCCAAAATTTTAACAAAAAAGGTAATCCACGTTTAAATAAGATGGAGAAAAGGGGGATTCTTCAACTTTCTTGAGCAGAGAACTATAGAACTATATAAAAGGGGGATTCTTCAACTTTCTTAAGCAGAGAACTATAGCAGCTTCAATTTTTTTAAGCAGAGAACAATATAGACTCTACTATTTTAAATTTCTAATGGCAAGTTTAAAGACAATTGAGCCAAAAAACATAGAAAAAGGAAAACAAAAACATGATACAGCAATAAACTTTCTTAAGCATTCAACTTTCTTAATTCAACTTTCTTAAGCAGAGAGCTATAGAACTATATAAAAGGGGGATTCTTAAACTTTCTTAAGCACAAAACTATAGCAGCTTCAATTTTTTAAGCAGAGAACTATATAGTCTCTACTATTTTAAATTTCTAATGGCAAGTTTAAAGACAACTGAGCCAAAAAACATAGAAAAAGGAAAGCAAAAACATGGTACAGCAATAAATGTCGGCTCCAGTAATAGTCTATGAACTAAATAAGTCCCTTGCTTTCGGACGATCTAAAAGCCGATTCGAAGAACAGGACAGCGAAGCAGCTTAGTCTCATCTATCATCTCCCGAAGATTGCAGAGCCCCCCAAAATCTTAACAAAAAAGGTAATCCACGTTTAAATAAGATGGAGAAAAGGGGGATTCTTCAACTTTCTTAAGCAGAGAACTATAGCAGCTTCAATTTTTTTAAGCAGAGAACTATATAGACTCTACTATTTTAAATTTCTAATGGCAAGTTTAAAGACAATTGAGCCAAAAAACAGAGAACAAGGAAACATAGAAAAAGGAAACATAAACATAGAAAAAGGAAAACAAAAACATGATACAGCAATAAACTTTCTTAAGCATTCAACTTTCTTAATTCAACTTTCTTAAGCAGAGAGCTATAGAACTATATAAAAGGGGGATTCTTCAACTTTCTTAAGCACAGAACTATAGCAGCTTCAATTTTTTAAGCAGAGAACTATATAGTCTCTACTATTTTAAATTTCTAATGGCAAGTTTAAAGACAACTGAGCCAAAAAACATAGAAAAAGGAAAACAAAAACATGATATAGCAATAAATGTTGGCTCCAGTAATAGTCTATGAACTAAATAAGTCCCTTGCTTTCGGACGATCTCAAAGCAGATTTGTGCAGATCTATCCCTTCCTGTTACTTCTAGATGAGTTAGGCAAATTTTAAATTCTTCATGGAGCTTGAGATGGTCGAAAATGAAGTCTGGAAAGATACTTCTGCGTCACAAGCAGATGCGCTTTCAGTATTACGAGAAGTACATAGCAATGGGCGACAATTGGAAGAAGGTCATTTTCTCCGATGAAAAGAAATTTAATTTGGATGGCCCCGATGGTTTGAAATATTACTGGAGGGACCTCCGAAAAGAACTCCAAAATCTACATTCAGAAGAAATTTTGGTGGCGGAAGTTTGATGACTTGTGCAATGATTGCTTGTGATGGCAGAAGTGAAATTGTATTTTTAAATGGTCGCCAAAATTCATTTGATTACAGCTCAGTTTTAGAAAATTCCCTTTATTCATTTCTATGGCAATATTATAGTTTATATTACATCTCTATGCAAGACAATGCAAGTATCCACACTTCAAATGCAATGAAAGATTGGTTTGACGAACATAATATTGATCATTTAGATCATCCACCTAATAGTCCTGATTTGAACCCCATCGAAAACGTTTGGACACAGCTTGTTCGAAAAGCTTATGCAGATGGAATGCAATACACATCACCTTTATAATTGAAATCTTCAATCTGCCAAAACTGGAAACTAATTCAACAAAAGTACATTCAAAATCTTGTTTTATCAATGCCATCTAGAATAAAAGAGACTGATGAAGAAAGTCGGCTTTACTATCTATTAATGTGAATGAAATGTGATATTTCATAAATCAATTTCCATGTTTGTATGTGACGAAAATCTAATTTATAACCTCATGATTTTGTTTATTATTGTGTATGAAATTTTATTTTTGTAACTCATTTGATATACATAGTATGTATAATGTATGAAATTTCATTCATTTTTAATGAATATTAAAACTGTTTTTGTTAAAAAACTGTGTTTTCATAAATCAATTTCCAACACTATATATATATATATATATATATATATATATATATATATATATATATATATATATATATATATATATATATATGTATGTATATATATATATATATATATATATATATATATATATATATATATATATATACATGTATATATACATATATATACATGTATATATACATATATATATATATATATATATATATATATATATATATATATATATATATATATATATATATATATATATACATGTATATATACATATATATATACATGTATATATACATATATATATATATATATATATATATATATATATATATATATATATATATATATATATATATATATATATATATATATATATACATATATATATATATATACACTCATGGACAAAAAAATTAGCGCACCAAGAAGGAGTCGTCAAAATGAAACGAAATTTTACATACGTAATGACTACTTTGATATAAGTAAATGATAAGAAAATCAAAGAAAAAGGATAATTTATTTCAGAGAAAAAGGCAAAAGAACGGAGGAGTTAATACTCCGTTGGACCCCCTCTAGCGCGAATGCACGATGCGATACGATCGGGCAATGAGTCATACAAGTTCTGTATGATGTCTTGAGACATTTTGCCGTATGAGGCCGAGCATTGTCTTGTTGAAAAAAGGCTCCTGGGAGCCGTTGCATGAGTGGCAACACATGTGGTTGCAGGATTTCATGAACATACCGCTGGGCTGTATGGTGCCACAGAACAATACTAGGGGTGACCATGTATTGTAGGCAATGGCACCGGATACCATCACACCAGCTGTGGGAGCGATGTGTAGCTGTACAGCAAAGGCAGGATTGAAGCGTTCACCACAGGCTCTCCACACACGAACACGATTGTCATCACTGCCGAGATTGAATCTGCATTCGTCGCTAAAGACGACCTGTTTCCATTCCGCTGCAGTCCAGTTTCCTCGTACGCGGCAAAACTCCAAACGGAGGCGTCAAGGGCAGCACACGTAATGGGCGCCGCGATACAAACTGTCCTTCAGCCACGCGCCTTCGTATGGTTCGAGAAGACACAGAGGCCCCTAGTGAAGGTGCTACCTGTGCCTGGATGGCGGCCGATGAAGCAGTTGGCTGTATGCGTGCATTTCTTACGATGTGGCGGTCTTCTCGACGACTGGTCTGTCGAGGGCGTCCTGAGCCTGGTCTTCGTGTACATGACATCTCTCGGGTCCACTGGTCCCAACACCTCCTCACAACACAATCAGAGCGGCCTAATTGACGAGCTACTCACCTAACTGACCACCCAGCTTCCATCATCCCGACGATTCTCCCCCTCTCAAACTGCGACAACTGCTTATATTGTCTTCGAACACAGTGTAATGGCATGTCTATCTCAGCTCTTCCTTTCTAAATGATTCAGCACACTCAAACAAGCTTTGGTTACCTGTTTTATACTCCACAGAGTACGATGTTCAACGCCCTCTACCGGCTATACGTAATGCGCAATCACGCTGCATTTCTAATCATTTGCATATCTCCCCGACATGTACCTTCATTGCAAGTTTCGTTACGATACCGCAATTATTTCTTGGTGCGCTAATTTTTTTGTCCATGAGTGTGTATATATATACCGGGTGGCCATAATTAAACTGACAGTGCTCACAGTGTTCTGTAGCGCGATCTATTTGCGAGAATGACGCCACATTTTGTAGGAAGATTAAACAAGACGGGGGACGAAGGATTCCGCAAAAAAATAAATTAGTTTCAAAAGTCACCGCTAGGGGAATATTTGGCGCTGTGTAATAGAAAATACAGTGAAACAAATGCAAATTAATACGGAATAAAATTAACTTTTATTATGCACATTTTCTTATTTAGTTCAAGTGCAATATGGCAACACTTTTAAAAAAGCGTAAAATCTACATAAACACCGATAAAGTCTCGTGATCTGCAATATCACGTACGCTGAGCAGAAGAAGTTCTTTATTCAAATTTCACGTTACATCCATTGGCACAGTGCCAGCTGCTTGGGTTTTAAAAGGCAATGTGTTACGTTTCGAATCAATCGGATTGAAAGTTTATGTGCAATGTCTCCTTCTTTAGTCGAGCGTGCGTTACTGGTCAAATTCTTTTACCTCAACCAGTGGAACGCGTCAGCCGCTCTTCGTGCTTTTAGAACGCACAAAAAAATGCGTAAAGGTAACCGTCCTGTGTCAGTTAATGGGCTAAAAGCAATGGTTGCGACGTTTGAGAAAACAGGTTCTCTGAAGGTTCAGTCAGGCAGAGGACGAAAACCTGTACCACAGGATACAATCGAAGCAGTTGCCACGGCGATTGTCGACAGAGGACCAGACAATATTGCTGACACCTATAGCGCTCGTGGATGAGCTCGGAATATGGATATGCCTTACAGTACGGTATGGAAAATCTTACGAAAGATTATCACCTTCTATCCGTACAACATCAGTCGTGTACAGGAGTTACTGTAGCCCGACCATGATAAGCGATTGACTTTTGCTCTCACCTTTCTTGCCAGAATGGAGGTGGATGATGCTTGGCCGTGGAAAATCTTATGGGGAGACGAGGCCCACTTTTACCTGCATGGAACTGTGAATACCCAGAACTGCCGAATTTGGGATGACAAATCACCACATGCAGTCACAGAAATTCCCTTACATTCACCAAAGGTAACTGTTTGGTGTGGGTTCACAGCGGAATTTATCGTAGGTCCATTCTTCTATGAGAACATTACCCCGACAGGAAAGGAAACCTGTTCTGTTACCGGAGAGAAATATCGCCACATGTTGAACAGCTTTGCCATTCCGGCACTTCAGCAAAGACAATGCCTGGGGGAAATCATTTTCATGCAAGATGGAGCCCCTCCACACGTTGCAACAGCTGCTACGACAGAAATTCACAACAGAAAGAGTCATTAGCCGCTACTTTCCAACTGCATGGCCACCTCGGTCGCCTGATCTTACCCCATGCGACTTCTGGCTATGGGGCTACCTTAAGTCCAAGGTCTATCAAGGAGTGGTCCAGGACCTGGCTACGTTGAAGGATAACATATCACGGACTGTACGGGAGATTCCTGCAGACATGCTACTTTCTGCCGTTGTGCATACTGTGCACAGAATGCAATATGTGGTCCACAACAACGGCAGCCACATTGAACCTCATTTGAATGCAAAATAAAAGGTAATTTCCGTATTGATTTGCATTTGTTAACACTCTATTTTCTATTACACAGCGCCAAATATTCCCCTAGCGGTGACTTTTGGAACTAATTTATTTTTTCTCGGAATCCTTCGTCCCCCATCTTGTTTAATCTTCCTACAAAATGTGGCGTCATTCTCGCAAATAGATCGCGCTACAGAACACTGTGAGCACTGTCAGTTTAATTATGGCCACCCGGTATATATATATATATATATAAACCCTTAATGGCCGTTCTTACAAAGGTGGTATGAAATTTCCCGTTTTAAAGAGGAAATCGGAAGAATGGGCCCATTAAGCTAAAGGTTAAACTGGTTTTTTTGTAAGCTCTTGGTCCAAATTAGACAAAATGTATATGTATATGTATGCAAAGTCGTACCCCGACTTACGCGATCTATAGTCGGTCCCACCTATCGGGTAACTTCGGGGTATTAGTGTAATTGAGATTTGCAGTACTTTTGTGTATAGAAAAGATGCTAATTCTTCCCTACTGCAGATTAACTCTCCATTATGGCTTTATAAGTCAAACAAACTTCTTTAAATAAGTTTATTTTACAAAATAAATGTTTAAAATCTCTTAAAGGCAAAAATCTTCAGATCTTCTTTCCGGGTATTTTCCAACTATTTTTAAAGCTACTTAGGGCGAATACTTTCCCAGAGAAAAATTATGAATTTGCAGCGATTAGATTATCAAAAACTAAAATTGTATACACATCCCTTCACTACACAAATATTTTCGGATATTTTACTAGACTAAAAGTCATATTCTGGACTGAGTTTTTATGTCTTTTACTCCTACATCTGCAAAACGAATACAAAATATGAGTATGAGCTTAAAAATTTTCAAAAGTGCCGGTTTCAGACATAAAGAGCAAGAGAGCTCTTAAAATAAATTTTAGGAGCTTTTTGGTCTAGACTAAGCTAAAATGGTGTTTATATAGATTCAAAATTTGTTGATATTGATTTTCCATGTCTACCGGGAATTTTTTCGTTTTTGAATTCTTTTCAATATTTATATATTTCTTAAAATCCTCTCACAAAAAGAAAAATATGCACAGAAGCTAGTTGGTTTAATCAGGTTCATAAGGAGCCCCCTAAAAAATATTATTTTGCCTAATCATCGCCTTGTCATCTTACTGGGGACGCAGTGCCAGAGTTCAATCAATATCTGATTTCAATCTAATAGTGCCTTCGTGAAACCTTTGGCCGAAATAATTGTCCATATAAGTCATTTGTATGACATTTTATTCCATACATAATCGGGACATTTGTACTTTGCTATGACATAAAATATTATCACTTTTCAAATAAATAATGTGTTGAATTCAGAAATCAAATCCGGCGCTCTTATGGATGCACCCTTTATGAGCGTAACAGCATAAACTTATACCTCCGTTGTTCATGAACAATGGATTTACAAGGCTACAAAAATATTTCCCAGAAAAAAGGAAACTCGTGTTATGAACGGACTACCACTAGAATGGAATGCCCGTAAAAAGGGAGAATGCAAGTTACTCTCATTTATTTCTGCTCTCTTTCACCAAAGTTATCCTTCCAATAAAGAAGACAATAAAGAATCTTCCCTCAGCCGTGATAAATTTCCCGGAACTTTGAAGACAGTTGACACACTTTGTGTAGGAGTTCTTTTTTCACTCCGAGGTCATAAAGTAAACATTTGGTTGTTTACATGAGATAGCATGCTTTGAGGGCAAAATTATATCTTAGAAGTTTTAATATTTCATCCCGGGCGTTTTTATAATAAGAAATGTCTTTTTTTTCATATTTTTCAGTACCGTAATTAAAGTTTGACGTGCTGAGCATCTCAAGCGGATGGAGTGAATAGGATGCCCAAATAACATCAGAACCACGATTATTTGAATTTTTAGAAGAAAAATGTGTAAATTCTGATACATAGTGGGAACTTTCAAGTTATTATTCTATAAAAATTACATCTGTTTCGCACTACTTTTTCCGTATAAATGAGGAATAGGCAGGTACAGAGATCAGATTGTCAACACTGAAAGCCATGCCAAAGCTTTATGGTGTAATGAATCAGAACACTTAGCGAAAAAAAAGTTTTCGATTCAGGTATCAATTGTATATAGCCTTCCTGGGGTTCGGTGTAACGCCTTGTAGAAGTGGATCTTACAGAGATGATCAAAATGACAAAAAGCAACCGCATGGAGGCAAGATAATTTTTTTTATTCCATTGAGGTGGAGAGATTAAAAGGACTAGTAGCGAGATGAAAAAGTCAACGAAAGGATGGTAAGATCCAGAGTGATTACATGGTAGCCATCCTTTAGGGATCTCGACTGGTTATTCCGTTTGATGTTTTCGTTAGCACTCTCTTAATATATGTTAGCACTATTTAGTAACCAGTGCTACATGCGGTGGCTACGAAAGGTTTATCTATTACAAATGCCCAGAAGATTGGCTATGACGCCATTAGTTCTCGTGCCATTCAATACCTCTGAACTTTACAGTTTCAAAACACAAGTGCAGAGCACGAGTCAAGATGGGTAGCATCAAAAACTTGATCTTGTTCACACAGGGGACATAAAGGGGAACCACAAAGTTTGAGCCAGTGCAAATATGCAGGCAAACAGTCATGACCTGCAGTAAGACGGAAAAGTGCCAGAGCAGCACTTCTAGGAAAACCAGGGATGTCCTGTGTTCCCTTTATCAGAGGAGCCCATGGCTTGTCGACTAAGTCACATAGCTCCCTTTGCTTTATCCCAGCAGCATATCGTCTCTTTATCAGTAGTTTTGTCTAATGGAATGAGAGGCTTCTCGAAGGTCTCTGAAGAACCCTTGCACCCTTTTTTTGCCAAAAAGTCAGCGGCTTCGTTCCCAGGGATTCCACAGTGGCTACGAATGGTACGAAAGTATCATGGTTCCCGTAGTTTGCCCGTGCCTCTGCAGTTGACTTGCGAAAAGGGAGTTTTTGAATCAGTAGGTACATCCATTTATTTGCAGTTTTATGACCTACGAGCACTTAGGGAGTAAAAAGTCTGTTGTGCTGTTGTTGGAGCAAATCGCACATAAGTAAGACAAAGCTACGCCAGTTCAGATACACCATAAGTTTTCAGAGAACTCATAACCTGAAATGGGTCTCAGTTAAGATGTTCCAGGAAGATATGCTATTTATCACATCTGAATAAGTGAGTGAATATTTGAGTGCTCTGAACTGTTTTCATAAGTCTCAATAGCCGATTTAAATCAACACGAAGACAGTCTGATTCCCCCTTTCACTGATGCATTCAAAGTCAAATTCAATTATAGATTAGGGGAATATTCCTCTGAGTTTCCAGGGCCTCTCCTGGTTAGTATAAATTCTTGTTAAAGCAAACAGTATAGTTATTATTGGATAATATGTTTCATATGAAATATGAATGCATATAATACAACTATTATAATCACTATTATAATCACTAATATCATTTAAACTTGTATGACAAAGCAGCACAAAAGGATACTATATTCTTTCATAGGAAAATTCTTGGTTAATTAGTTTTCTGTCTAATATTTCAGTCCAACTTGACTATGAAAATATCCATACAATCTAAGATTCGTATGATTTCAAACACTTTTAAGTTTTTTCCTCTATTAATCATATAACTATATTACGTCACTTTAACACAAAAACCGATCAGAGCGATATACTTAAACTTTTTCTACTTGAAAATAAACTTTAAGATAATTTCAATGTGGCTACTTTAAAGTGCCCTTATCTATTTATGAACATAACATATAAGAGGAAGTTCTGTCATATTTTTTCTTGACTTTTTTATACACGTTTCTCCAATACATGCTTGAATGTCTGTTGTAGTGTTTCTAGTTCCTTAAACCATATTTCTAAATGCAAATCTTGTTCTTAAGGAGCATCGTATTATAAGTTAAAATATTAAATAATTATAATTTGCTTCCACAGATCTTAATAATTAATCTTGTTATGGAAGGACATAACTTGAAGGTCATTGCGCTTTTATTTTGTCTCTTCAGAGTTAATATTAAAATTCAGAGCTGTCAGTCTTATGATACTACGGAAATACAGTTCAAAAGTGTTAAAGCTTTCCTTAAAATTACCTTTCCAAGAACCAAAATGATACAGTCTAAATACTGTACAAGTAGGAATAAATATATGATTTCTGCAATTTTCCAAGGGCATTACTATATTTTATACACATTTTGAAATCTTTTTGAACATAAGATGATTTTAGACCTTTCTTCAAAGCTCTTTTGAGCTTCCTTCTGAATTATATATAACGACATTCCAGTATAGGCATCTTGTTTGAGAGAGAAAATTTAATGCTCATATTTTAGACATTGACTATATATATATATATATATATATATATATATATATACAATATATATATATATATATATATATATATAATTAGTAAAAAGGTACATGTAAAAGCAATACAAATATCAATCGAATCGAAGGAAGACTCCATCCAGTAAAGGTCTTATAAGTATCCTATTCATAAGACTTTCATATAATGATATTTTTGTAACTGTATAAAAGTGTACAGGAATATATTCCACGCTTTTTTATATTTATGTATAACATTGCCTTTAATAAATGTAGAGACAGAAAATGATTGATATACAGGGTAATTTTTATTCAACTGACACTACTCAGAGCCACCTGTAGCGCTATCCATCAGCCGGAATTCCACCAAAATTGATAGAAGGACTAAAGATGACATGAGAAAAATTTTTCATGAAAAAAAACGTTTCAAACGTCGCCTATAGGAAAAGATAGGGCACTGTTGTTCTTTGCGCAACCGAGAATTTGCATAAAACGCAAATAAAACATCAAAATGAAAATTCATGACTAAGCAGACGACACCAGCGTGAGTATTTTGGGCTATAAAGATCGGTGCGGAATCTGCTGCGATATCGTTTTACAGAAGAAAAGGTCATAAGTCGCTTTTTTCCACCTGCATGGCCACCTCGCTCCCTGGACCTAACCCATGCGACTTCTTTCTGTGGGGTTATTTAATGTCCAAGATGTATCTTGGTCTCTAACTTGGTCTCTAACTTGAGTCTCTAACTTGGCGGCCCTAAAGGGCAACATATCCCGGTCTGTGATGAACATTCCTGGTGATAGTGCATATACATTGGTGCAGAGTTCTCTGCCTGCAGACCCCCGACTCCTGTCATTCCTCACATTAGTCACGGTATTTAGAACCACCCCCATTCCCGCCCCCAAGGTCCCCCGAGTTTCTTTGATCTGGTGTCTCCCCCGACCCCGCTCGACTCCATTTGACCCGCTGACCCCCCACCTTTGCTTTGATGCTATGTATCCGGACCGCCAGAGGAGGCGATCCACGCATATACAGAGTACAGAGTGAACATAAATCACTGGATTCCCCAAGACACATGCAGAGAACTCTGCACCAATGTATATGCACCATGTTATGATCGGCCGTTGAGAACGTAGTATTCAAGATGTAATATGTCATCCATAAGGATACTGGTCACATTGAAGGAGGGAGAAGTGAATTTGCTGCATAAAGCAGTGTTGCAGTAATTTTTTTTTTGTTATTCATTTGTCTGCTTACTCGCATTACAACATTTTCGGTATTCACTCGTTATCTTTATAGCCCGAAATACTGGCGCTGCTGTCGACAACGTAGTATTAAATTTCCATTTTGATGTTTTACTTGCGTTTTGTGCAAATTCTCGGTTGCACTGACAACAGCAGCGCCATATCTTCCACTATCAGCGACTTTTGAAACTTATTTTTTTCATGAAAAACTTTCACATGTCGTCCTTAGTCCCTCTATCAATTTTGGTGAAATTCCAGTAGATAGATCGCACTACAGATGGCTCTGAGTGGTGTCAGTTTAATAAAAGTCACCCTGTATATTTTTCGTATTTATGGTGAAAATGTTTAGCAAAGTACTAGAGTCGCAAATTTTCATTAAAACGTTTGACAAAGAAATCAAACATATTGGAGTTCGAAAATTTACGCATTAAAATTTCATAAACTTTTTTAAAAGTTAAGCACTAATTTTTAAGTATTAAATTCCTCCGTCTCAAATAGGAAGTGATTCTTCGTTACCCGCTATTATAGCTACTAATCATTTTTATGTAATTATTTTTCTTACCTAGACTGTAGATAATGCATATAGTTTTATAACTCCTGACAAAGTTTCGGTGTATGCAAAGACAACAGATTTGAAAGCTTTTGTTTTTAAACTTGGAGGCAGTGTTTGTTACATCTCTAAAAGTAGGTTTACACTCAATGAAGCAGTTAAAGTATTAAATCAAACACTAAAAGTTCGATTTGATTCTAAAAGCTCCTCCAGTGATACGTGATGGATAAATACCTACTCATACTTCTCTGAAATAGGCACCAATTTTACGATACGCTCTGCAGCCACGCATTACTCCATCATTGTTACTCTTATAACACCTTTCAAGTCGAATTTTAATAAGCTTAAGATAAATTTAGCTTAAAATCTCATTTACTTTAGCAAGCAAGTTATTCCAGGGACAAAAAAAAATAAGTATGCTATTTTTATATTATCAAACTATAAGCGGTCGATGTTGGTCGACGACTGATTTAAATGAGTGGAAAAGGTGTCGGACCGAATTAAGATTTCATTTAATGACGTGGAAAGATCACGGTTGGTGTCTTACGTATAAAGATATTAGCAGGGGTCGATCTCATCTCCGGCCAATTATGCAATAAATTGTTGAAAATAAGAGATAGACAGGAGTTATAATATGTTAATATTCAGATGATCACATGATATTCTGTGTTTATCCGTCTAACACAGTGGTTCCCAACCGGTGGTCCGCGGACCTTCGGAGTGGTCCGGCACCACATATAAAAAAGTTGCCGAATAAATGGGGATTTTGAAAGCAATGTTCATTGAACTAGATGAGCCGAATATATCCGATGACTATCGGGTGTTGCATTAAAATTTCTTAAAAGTTTAATAAAATTATGTTATTATTAGAATATGGTACGTTAGAATGTGAGTACGTTAATCCTATATCGCTTTTGCCTGAGGGATATTCTATAACCCCCTCTCATAACCCTGGAAGGTCCTCCCCTCAAGTCGGTGGGACGGGAGTTGGTCCGCACATGGTTCAATTTTTGGCTTAGTGGTCCGCAGACTTCTACGGGTTGGGCCCCACTTGTCTAACAAGACTGGTCAGCATATGAAGAAAGGGAAACTGAAACAGTATTTCTTTCAGAAATTAATTAACATTGGCAAAAATGCGTTGCTGTTTATTGATAGCCTAGTATAAAATTTGTACACTAGCGAGAGTCAATTTCCAGATAATGTATTCACGTGCATTTTAAGGCATTTCACGTTATGATGTTTCCAATTCACGTGATATTTCGTTTATAAAATTTCGAAACTGCAATTCAGGCCACGTATCAGCCACGGTTTTACGAAACAACATTTTTAAAACTCTATATTCCAAACATTTTATACATTTATCATCCCTTATATACACAATGATTGACACTAGAAAGACGGCTGCCGTCATTTTGGCGATTTTGGACATACTATTGAGTGCTATGTATGTATTTATGTCCTCAGGCTTCTGAAATTTTATGACGTTTTCTAATTTTACGCGAAATATGCAGAAACATTTACAAAATTATATTCGATAATAAAGAGGGGGAGAAAATGTGTTGTATACCAATTGAAGACTGAAAGCCGTCAATTTGACGGCAATATAGAAAACAGGTAGAAATCTTTAAAATAATACCGGGAAAATGTTGGTTACTTTTCGTATCTTCCCCCTTTTTCAAATAACAGAAATATTGGTTCTTCGGAAATATTGGTGTTGAAAAATAAGAACTGCACAAACAATGCATATATTTTTATGGATAAACGATACCAGGTTGTCAGCTCGGCATACCTACATAAAAATATATCTAAATATATACTAATTTATTATATATTGGTAAGAAATAGTTCAAAATTTAAAGTCTTTAACCATTTAAAAAAAATTGAATAGCTTAAATTCTTCATTTTATTTTTAACCATCAAAATGACGGCGTTCAGGCTTTTTAGTAAGAAAAAAATTCCCGTCTTTCTAGTGTTAAATATGTAAGGTATACACAAGATTCGTTTCACAAGAATCGAACTTTTGAGTGAATTAAAGAAGCTGCTTTAGATATGCTAATTTTGGCATACGCGCTTAGTATAAATACCACGCAGCGTCATTAATGGAAAGGGGAGGTTGTTAAGGTTGAAAAGGTGTTATCCTGCGCTAGTGCTTAGCGGGCCAGAAGTTTACATGGCAGTACTGCTGGTTTGACTTACTGTTCGTGAGTATAAAAATATATTGTTCTTGAAAGCTGTGTTTATACATTCCGTACAAGTAGTACGCATGCTTATTGCTGTAAAAGCCAATTATATGTGCAACGAATTCAATAAACATTGTTTCATGTATAAACTGTGTTTGTATATAATTCAAATAGAGTGCCACTTCAAATTATATACACCCAAGTCTGGGTAGAAGTGAGCATAGATTCTCTATACTGGCGCCCGAAAAATATATATACCCTTGTAGTTAGCGTTAAATTTATAACGAACAACATAATTGAAATTAAAAACTGTGTACTGTGTACTTATATTGATAAAATTGTTGCAAGTACTTATATACTATTTAAAAAATGAGTGTTGTAGAACAAAATCCTGCTGGAAATTTTCCTCGGGTAATTATGGTTCAGCATTTTGCTCCATTCGAAGCCACCTTCAATGGCGGCCCCTCAAGCCAATTCCTAAAGAAAATTGAGCATTACTTTCAGCAACAATGCACCCCAGAGGGGGATAAACTTAAAATTGCTCTAGCCGCTTTAAGAGGTAGTGCATTTCAGTGGTACACATGCATGCAAAGCAGTAATCTGATTTTTGACTATTTGTCATTCAAGCAACAGTTTCTTAGCGTTTTTCCAAAGACCTTTAATCAAAGTGAAATTGAAGCGGAAATTTATTCGCTAAGGCAACGTGAAGGTCAGTCTGCGTTAGATTTTGCTACAGAAAAGATTTCCAAGTGTGAAGAATATTTAGAAGGGGTAACGGAAGCGGTAATCTTAAAAATAGTTATCCAACGTTTGAAGCCAAGTGTTCAAGATTTTTTAGATAATCAAACAATTACAAGCAAGGTTACCCTCCTTCAAGCTTTAGCTAAACATGACAATAGGCATTTCTTCGCTACCCCGTACCGTCATTCAGGTACGAGAAGTTTTATACAGCCGCGCCAAAATTTTTCGCGAGTTTCAAACCAGCAGCGTAAGCAGTACCGCAGGCAAAATAATAGAAGCGCACGGCGTGATAATGAAATTAGTGCACTTAAAGTAAATAAAATGCAAGCACCTTACTTGCACTGGCAAGTTGATTCACATGATATGGTTCAACCTGTTGAAACTGTGTGGTCAAATGAATTATTTTGTCCGAGCAGTAATCATTATTTTGAGAATAGTGAAAGTCAGGGTATTTTTGTGGCTTATAAAGAAAGTGAGTCTAGCTGGAATGATGCGGTAATTCCAGTACAAATTTCTGAAAATAGGGCCGATACTAATGCTAGTGGTTTAGAAAATAAATCATCAGACACTTCTATTAATGCTATACCTGATATTATTAATGCTATACCTGATATTATTTATGCTATACCTGATATTTTAGATGATATTCACACATCTGTTAATGAAGGAAATTTAGTAGATGACGAAGTATGCGTTACGGAAGTTAGTGAATACTTATTAGTTGACGATACTAAAAATTCTTTAAACGATATTAGGAACTCGCTAGGTAATGATGATATTATTTCAAGTTTCCATCCGAATGAGGATGCTGTAGCCCAGGTTGATAATATGGTTTTAAATAAAGTACATGAAAACCAGACTGAGAATCAGGATGAAAAGTTGACACAGAGTTATACTGTAAGTAGTTTAGCTGATGCTTCGGAAGTTATAGACGCAGGTTGCATTAAAACGCACCAGTACGAAAAGCTTAATCTTCCTAAAACTGAAGCAGTGTTAAAGAATTTAAATGATACCGATTCTGATGTCGCAAGTTTCAAAGAGACTTTCTCGTCAAAAGAGGATAAATCTAAAGTTATGGGGGATAAAAAACGAGAAAAAGCGCCTTCAGGTTCCAGCATTAAAACTGCTAATACTGAAGTAATTAAGGCGGTAAACAAGAAGTCGTATAAGCACAAATACGAAAAGCAGAGTCAGGTTGTTGAAAAAATAGAATCTGCATTAAAATCTAATACCGATACAAGCAAAAGTACGAAGAAATGTAACGTGTGCACTACAAAAACTCTATCAAAGGATGAAAGTGGCACACATAAGGTACACAAGGTTATGAAAAGGATAGATGACAATTTTAAAGTTCCTTTGCATAAGTACAGGAAACGGAAGATTTCTGCCGCCCAGCAAGGTTGGCCTCCTCCCAAGAGACCTCCTGTCCATCGTCAAGCCGGACCAGAGCCTCAGGACCAACGACCTGCTGCACGAAGGATGCCCACACGGTCAACGAATCCCTTTACTAGGACTGCGACCATCAAGAGACGTTCCACGGATTGGACAGACTGGTGCAAGGAAGTTGCTGCATTCATGAGGAACAAGTCTTGTATCAATTCTCTTATTCTAACTCCCACCCTTTAATAAAACCGAACCAAATTGGTTTGAAGTTCCCCATTGTATATACTGTGTAAACATTTTGAGGGGAAGGGGTGAGCCACTGAAAAAAAACGGCATACTGTTGTTTTATAAATTTTTGAAGGGGACATGTAGTGACTAGGAAAAAAATACATACTGCACAATATACCAATTAACCACTAATGTACTAACTTCACAAACAATAACACATGTACATTATAAATTGGGGGAGAGCAGATACAGTCAAGAAATGTCATGCTGTGCAATTGTGTTCTCACTTTTAATTAAAATAGATATTTTAGGGAGCAGTTGGCAGCCCAGTATCCGCAACTCTGCAAATCCACTGTTTGATGGTGTCACCTGGAACCTTCGGGGTTAGTTTTGTAAAATGGTAGTGGCGTTTTTCCTCCACACAACGTGTGGAAGGTTTTTTGACTTTGCCACCCATTATGTAAAAAGTCAGACCAGCACGCGTTTTCAATTAGTTAACTGAAGCCGTTCAGACCTCAGTTACCTAATTTTTTTTTCGAGGGAGGCCAGTGTAAGGTATACACAAGATTCGATTCACAAGAATCGAACTTTTGAGTGAATAAAAGAAGCTGCTTTAGATATACTAATTTCGGCATACGCGCTTAGTATAAATACCACGCAGCGTCATTAATGGAAAGGGGAGGTTGTTAAGGTTGAAAAGGTGTTATCCTGCGCTAGTGCTTAGCGGGCCAGAAGTTTACATGGCAGTACTGCTGGTTTGACTTACTGTTCGTGAGTATAAAAATATATTGTTCTTGAAAGCTGTGTTTATACATTCCGTACAAGTAGTACGCATGCTTATTGCTGTAAAAGCCAATTATATGTGCAACGAATTCAATAAACATTGTTTCATGTATAAACTGTGTTTGTATATAATTCAAATAGAGTGCCACTTCAAATTATATACACCCAAGTCTGGGTAGAAGTGAGCATAGATTCTCTATAAATAATATTCAAAAACAATTTATTTATAAGAGACGCTTTTACTATTGAAAATATTTGATGTCTGAAAGGGCATTTCACATATTCTTTGTTATAAATTATCTGTTTTCAAAAGCTGCAAATTGGTTCTTTTGAAAATAAGGAAATACCCTAATTTCTGGCATGTGAATATTTCTCTCGATAAGTCAAATCCTTATAACGTCAAAACTGCGTTGCCTTAAAAGCTATTTCCTTCCCCCATCTGCCATCCATTGATTTCCTTGTCAATATTAAATTCCTCCATGCTGTAAGTTATTCCTTTTACCAAACATATCCCACGACCTAAAAATGTGGATGCCTCAGAGAGAGAGAGATGGAAGATTTCCTTGTTTTCTATAAAGTTTCATAATTGCTCCATTGTTGTTATCACTTAACGATGTAGGAGAAGTATTTCATATCGGAATATTGCGTGGTTGTTGACCTCATAAGCTGAATTGGGAGCAATTCCAGAAAAGTTTTTTTTGTGATCTGAACTAAGTACTAGCCCGGCGATGTATTCGGAGCAAAATCTTATTTAAAATTTTTGGATAATCTCGAGAGATCCTCCTTAGTAAATAGAGCTTAAATTGCAATTGTTGTCAGAATTTGTTTACATATTTCGTACGAGGATGTAGCTGTGAATCAAAATCAGTAAACCTGAAATTGTTTAAGAAAAGATAAGAGAAATAGAACTGGATTCAAATTATTTGAACTTCATCTATCAATAATTCACTAACTATATATATATATATATATATATATATATATATATATATATATATATATATATATATATATATATACACTCTGTCCACAAAAAATATATGCACCCAGAAGGAAACGAGCTACTATCACGAAACTTAACATGTATGTAGTGTATGAGGAGATAAGCAAATGATTACAAATTCAGAAGAACATACCGTTTTATTAAGAAGATATGGAATGAAAGAGGTTACAAATCAGTAAGTAGTAAATCCACCTCTAGCAGCTATACAAGCCGAAACACGGAAGGGCATCGAATCAGTGAGGTCACCTTTGACCTCCTGCGGAAGATCATGCCATAATCTTTGCACCTGGGCAGTTAATTCAGCAGTATTCCGGGACGCCTACATTTGCCTTCCAAGCACTTCCCAGAAGTGCTCTATTGGCGAGAGGTCTGGTGACCTGGCAGGCCATGGGAGTACGTCATATCCTTGAAGACATTGTTGGGAGAGTCGAGCAGTAAGTGAACGAGCGTTCTCTTGCTGATAAATGGCACCTGGCGTTAAAATTTCGTCCACGTAACTGCGTGCCGTCAAAGTGCGTTGAAGGACGACTAGAGGTGATCGTGTGTCCCAACAAATCGCTCCCCACACTGTTATACCTTGTGTAATTGTCGTATGCCTCTCGACAACAAATGCCGGATCGGACCTGTGGCCTGCCCGCCTCCACACGCGTATGCGCTGGTCATCAGCATTGAGACTGAACTGAGATTCATCGCTGAAGATCAAACGCCTCCAGTCGGTCACACTCCAGCTTGCCCGAGGTCGGCAAAAATCCAATCGACACTGCCTATGATGTGGGGTCAGTGGTAGGCGTCTTAATGGACGTTGGCTCCTTATACCTGCGTAGGCCGAATGGTTTTCCTTGATACCACCGGATGTCTGGAAGGTGGTAAATGGCGTCGAACCGATTCTAGCGACGTTGTTTATGTGGACGTATCCGCTCTTATTGCTGCGCAATCTTCACGCGCATTTGTGTTCCTGGGACGCCCTGACCCTCCGCGACGGTAGACTATCCCTTCCGTGATCCATTGTTGACAACACCGAGCAACTACCATATCGATGCGACCGAGGTTTGCGGCCGATACGCCTGTTTGACCAACCTGTTTCTCTGAGGCCTACATTACGCCCCCTCTCAAAGTCTGACAATTGTTCGTACTGTCCCCGGTTACGTCACAGAGGCATCTCTAGTCACAACACCGTTCATTTCAAGTCGACAATCATCAAGTCGACAAATTTATTTAAATAACCCTATGACGAGCAATCATGCTTTTAAACTCTCTCAGCTACTCATCTCATATGCGCATAGCGCGCCTACCCTTGTCTCATTGGCGTCGAAATTTTAATCATTTGCATATCTCTTACCAGACTACATTCCTGCCAAGTTTCGTGATAGTAGCTCGATTTCTTCTGGGTGCATATATTTTTTTGTGACAGAGTGTGTATATATATATATATATATATATATATATATATACAGTCAAACTTCTCTAGCCAGCGAACCTCTAAAACGGTCACTTATTTTGAAACCATTACACCACTAGTGGTGTCAGTACAGGAACGCTTCTTTGGGCAGTTTTTATGTACTCCCAACTAGGAATCTAGCTGTGCAGAGTTTATGCGGTCGTTTTGGGACACCCTGTATGTATATATATATATATATATATATATATATATAATAATAATAATAATAATAAATACGACGATCAATGTATACAATTGATGAAAAAAAACAAAAAAATATATTTATAAAAAAATCGTAAGGGATATTTTTATAGACAAAATAATGTGGAAGAAAATATTAAAATTAAATGTAGTAGGACATACTAAAGAATATAGTACAGTTAATATAGTTCAGTTTGAGGAATATAATATCTCCTATTGTATTTTAATATTTTTTTGGATAATGTCCAATCGTCTGCCACATTAGCAAGAAAAAAAATATTTATTTGTCTATTTAGTTGTTATGCACATGACGATGAATTTATTTAAAGTACCAGAAAAAGAAATCACGTGATAAGCATTTAATAAATTAAATTGTAAAGGTTAATCTTTAAAAATTCACCAAAAATCAGAAAATGGAGTAAAGATTCGAAAAAGATCTCGATTTAAAGGAATTTTTATGATTTTTCTCGTGATATAAATTTTATAACACTCAAATTATTATTTTACATTCAAACTTAAAAAATTTACTAAAACAGCTTAAAAATTTTATTTTAAAAAATCTAAGACGAATTTTTCAAAAATCTTTCTTAGTGCACCCCTACACTATAAGAGGAATCGCCATGCAAAATTTCAGCCCTCTAGATCCAGCGGTTTGGTCTGTACTTTGTATGTCAGTCAGTGAGTCAGTCACTGAATCAGTCAGTTACGGAACTGATTATGAAATGATATATAGTGAATGGAACAACTGAATAAAAGTCAAATATATAGAACAAAAACGCTGCTACACTTTCGGTTATTGGTATATATATATATATATATATATATATATATATATATGTGTGTGTGTGTGTGTGTGTGTGTGTAAGTAAGTAAGTAAGTAATGCAAATTAAGGTGCTAACCTAAAATTTCTCAATTCGGCAATTTCCGCAGGGCAGCAGTTTGTAACCTCTGCCAGCGACAGCGAGCTGATATGGCCAATCACAGCCTGCCACCTTCAGCATCCTTGGTACTAGGCTTTGTAATTGGATAAAGCTCTGTGCAGGCTTTCAGCTAGGCGAGAGAGTCCGAACGGTTTTTACGATATAAGTACTGGATGAACTTGTTCTCCGCTTGGAATTTTGTAAATATGGACATTATGCTTAATCAAAAAATCATAAATGTGTTTTATTAAAGACATTACTTGTGGTGTTAATGCCTCATTCTGATTTAAGCGTAAGTTAAAATATATATATATATATATATATATATATATATATATATATATATATATATATATATATATATATATATATATATATATATATATATATATATTTATATTTATATATATATATATATATATAAATATATATATATAAATATATATATATATATATATATATATATATTTATATATATATATATATATATATATATATATATATATATATATATATATATATATATATATATATATATATATATATATATGAAAAATATTTTAAATGTGACAATTCTGATGTATCCTGTAAGGTAGAAGCATGAATTTATCCTTATTGTTGTTATTGCTTATGCCACTTGATCGACAGCAACATCATATCAAGTTCCGAAGGCTATGGGCGATGACGGTGCGGCTCCTGTTTTGACTGGTACCACATGTGCCGGAGTCCGACATGGACAAAAGACCAGTCCTGTAATTTTGAACCGAGTCAAGTGAAGAGACCAGAACACTTGACCCCGCACCTCCAGAGGTATTTTTGAGAACTTGGAGGACATTGCAGCCGCGACAGGAATAACGTGCACCAGCCGCCATTTATCCTTAAAGATATTGATATATTTTTGTTTCTCTTGATTGATTTACTATCATTGATTTACATTTTTCACTGTAGAATGATTTGTAATGAATTTCTGACCTCGAGACGCATTTAGAAGAGTTGAAAATAGAGATAAAATGCTATCTCCAAAAACATTAAACGTAATTTCAATTAAATAGGATATAATACTTAAACATTTGTTTAAGGTTTCTGATAAATGCATTTTCTTGAAAAATGCGAAACTCTATTTTGCATGCGAGTTTCAGGAACTCTTTAGGGTTCAGATTCAATTCAATAAATTTATACATGGAAACGATTGCTAATAAATTTGAGTTCCATAACACAAAGATAACTGATTTCAAGAAAACTGTAAGCGTTTCATACAATTGACCTCATAAAAATAAATTTTTTAATAAGTAACAACTTTTATAAGAAATGCATTTTTAATCATACGTTTCAACTACTATTAAAAAATGTACTAGACACGATGAAGTATTTTTTCTCCAGTCTCAGAGTTTAAAAAAAATTATATAATCATTAGTGAAAATGTACTTGGAAGGTTGTATGGATATATGAGTTATCTTAATATTTAATTTCTGGGCATTCAGAAGCTATTGATTTGCTTTCGTATATAAACGGACTTATTACGATAGTATTTTTTTTTACTTTACTGTGGCCCGAAAGCGATGCGTATGCTGTTGTAACTATAAATTTAAATTTCGTTTTTCTCAAAGGCTGATGTTACACTGTACGCAACTGGATGTCAGTTGCATACCATGTTAAGATGCTGAGTGCATTAAAACTGATAATGATTCACAATGGATTTATCATGAAGTAATCCCTTTGAAACTCAAGGGTTGTTCCTAATTGGGAATAAGGATGCCGAAAATTATTGTATTCAACTCTCTAGAAGAAAAAATGTCATGTGGGGGTAATTAGACGAATTCTGCGGAGATATTCAGGTTGGAATGTCTCAAACTTTGTCCAGAAGGTGAGAGAGATGATTTATCGAATATACCTGTATTTTTTTAAGGCAATTGGCAACGTACTCTATACGCATCATATGACCTTTTAAGGTATCTGGTTGTTGCTTTGAGACTCCCGAGAAAATCTTATATTCCTTAAGTATTCAAATAAAGTAAACTTTCTTTACCTATGGCAGTGAATATTTAAAGCTACTTTTGATTGGTTGTCTTTATGCATATATGTACCATCGGATATATTTACGAGGGAAGTGTTATTCGCTATGCTACCAAATCTATATATTTAAGTTGCTAAGCCAATTATTTAGGCAGTCTGTGAAAGGAAACTACTGTATCAATTTACTTCCTTTTGGTCATAAACAAAAGATTGTAATCTGTAGATTTGTCAAATTTGGTTTTTGTAACCGCAATTTCTATTAATGAGCTATAATTTACAATTAAAAATTGTTTTCTGCGCATGCTCAGTGGCATGTTTAAATCTGGCTTTAGGAACTCACTGTTTCTGCGCATGATCAGTGACATGTTTTAACACGTTTATTCCATCTCTATCTGTCATTTTTATTTTTTTACTATAATTATGTTTGTGAAATATAAGATTAAACCTGATGGAAATTGTTTATTTCGCGTTGTTAAACTTGCTATAATTTACAATTTAAAAAAAAAAATAGCTTTCTGCGCATGCTCCGTGACATTTTTAAATCTGGCTTTAGATACTCACTAAGCACGAGGCCGCATAAACACATTAATTTGTTTCTGCGCATTATTATGATTTTCAAAATTTGGCAATGATGTGTTGAGTATAATTTGTGTATTAGTACATTTATTTACTATCTAGCCGTTATGTTTTGACGGATACCAACTAGTTGTATTAATTTTTTAACGTTCACATCATTTATATGAAAGCTGACCTTCAGAAAATTACCTTTAACCTTTACCTTTACCTTTTACTTTAACTTTTAACAAAACATTTCCTATGTTTGATACGATTCCACGATGGGCAGATATTTAACGTACTGACAAGAGCAGAAAAACAAATTTAAAATGTAAAAGACGTGTAAATATGGATTGGATGTGAAAATGGATCTTTTTTTTCTGATACGACATAAAAAGCGAAATTTTAATTCAAATGGAGAAATTCGAAATCCTAGCTTATCGGGTTCCCATAGATTTCAGGGAAACTTGCATTCTAAGTTGATTTTTAAATTAATATCGCATGACGTAGTTACTACAGTTTTCATTAAAATAAAAAAAGCGAGTTTTCATTTGTCACTTGATCACGTTCAGTTAGAAAGTCATGCGAGCTGAACTGAATCTCAAAATAAGATAAGCATTTTAACAGCATTTTTATAAGAACAAATCGCATTTTTTTTTCTTTGACGTATCTGGCTGGCAGTTCTGAGTGTGTGATATAAATATCTACGGCATCAGTGAAGGGTAAAATTTGCTCTCATTATGAGCACGATGTAGCAGTTGAATGATTACATATGGCGACGCTATACAATGTTCGAATCGTTTTTGAAACCTGTGGATTTTAAGAGGTTGTGTGCTTTTTTCAGCAAATTCGAAATCCATGGTAGCCAGTGGCGTATCCAGTCCAGAGATTTAGGGGGGGGGGGCAAACTTCTTATCTTAGGGCTGGTTATATATATATAGCAAATAAACATCCTCTCATTTTAAATTTAAACTAATTTAGTATTAGGTCTAGGATTGTATAATTTTAGACTATGAGAAAAAAAATTCGACGGGCATTTTTTTGGGGGGGGAGGGGAAATTACCCCTACTGGCTACAAGGGGCCGCTCCAGGGGGGACAATTGTCCCTATGGAGCCGCTGTTGACTGTAGCCTGGGAATTTGAAGATGTCTGCTATTAGCTTGAAGCTGAAGATACCGGTCAGATTAGTCTTTGTTGCAAATGATGTGTCGAACTCCCCAATCGAACCAACATATGTTGGAAGTCCTTAATGGGCGTTTAAAAAAATCATTTAAAAATATCCCCATAAAAATATTCCTTTTAGAACTCTAGAAATCCCCAAAATAGATTCCATTCACAAAGTAAACATTCACAGTTAAATGGCATGCATTGAACTTATTACGTTAGTGATTTTCTGGTGTTTTTGTTTCAACTCCTTGTTTATTTGTTCTTTTAATTGTGATTCTTGCAGTAGGATACTTTCAACTAACCTTTTATCGGCTATTTTGATTCCAAAGGGATATCAAGCTGATCTACGCAGTACATTAATTTAGTATCCAAATTTTTCGCTTTAAAACTACGTTTATATAGTCTTTTTTTGAAAATATTTATATTTCAATCAATTATCTATATGGATAACATAGAAAGGAAAAGAAATTCAGTTTTGTGAAATCAGTGTACTCCTAATTAACAAGTTTTGTGAATACAGTGTATAACAGTTTTGTGAATACAGTGTACTCCTGATTAACAGGGAGGATTATCACATAGGAGTCCGTTGCGTTGCGTTAAGGAAAAGATGATGTTGAGACGAAAATAAACCAATCATAGGCCTCCAAACGATTAGCAATGAAATTTTTAACGCCTATGATTGGTTTATTTTCGTCTCAACGTCATCTTTCCCTTAACGCAACGCAACGCAACGGACTCCTATGTGAACAGGCCCTTAATGGGACGGAGAGGTAGCACGAATAATCGAAAAACACGGGTAATCCGATTTCAACTAAAATGTATAGCATTTTCAAAATATAATACTTCCCTTGCTTGTCTATTTTTTAGTATATTTATGCATGCAAACAGTATTTTTTTAAATTTACTGAATCTTTCTTATGTTTTTTTATATCGCTACGAAATTTTCCCAACTATGATATCACTATGTTCTTAATTCCATTGATTCATACAATATAGAACAGTGGTGCGCACACTGTGGATCGCGAAAGTAACCCCTTTGAAACTCTAGGGTTGTTTCTAATTGGGAATAAGGATGACGTTCTCATAAAATTAATAAAATAATTTCTAAAAATGAATATTAGTAGAAAATTGCTCTAATCTCTATACATACTAAAACAGTTCCGTAACTGACTGACTGACTGACACATAACACACAGACCAAACCACTGGACCTAAACGGTTGAAATTTTGCCTGGCGATTCTTCTTATAGTGTAGGGGTGCACTAAGAAATATTTTTGAAAGATTCTTCTTAGATTTTTTTAAATTAAATTTTTAAGCTGTTTTTAACATTCTTTAAAGTTTGCATTTAAAATAATAACCTGAGGGTTATAAAATTTATATTGCGAGAGAGATCATAAAAATTCCTTTAAGATGAAATCTTTTTCGAATCTTTACCTTCATTTGCTAATTTTTTTAAACCAATACGGAGGCACTTGTAATCAAACATTGGCCTATACTACGTCGCAATTTTACTGCCCATTTTATTATGGGGTAACCATATAGGCGGACAGCAAATCGTGTCATCCCGTATGAAGGGACGAAACGAACGGAGGCATTTTTCGTGGCGCAATTTCGGGATTTGATCTGAGCACCCTCAGCACCGAAAACCAACGCGTTGTACCACAGGGCCGCCACAAGCCCTTTTCGTGAATTTTTAAAGATTAATTTTTATAATTTAATTTAATAAATGCTGATCACGTGATTTCCTTTTCTGGCACTTTAAAGAAATTTATCGTCACGTTCATAACAACGAAATAGACAAAAGAAACGTGGCTTCTTTCCTTTTTGTGATACTTTAAACTAATTTTGCATCACATGCATAAAAACTGAATAAATTGGCAAAAAAAATACCTTAAACTGTACTATATTTACTGTACCATATTCTTTAGTATGTTCTATTACATTTAATTTGAATATTTTCTTTTACATTATTTTGTCTATAAAAATATCCATTTTATATATATAATATATATATACATATGTATATATTTATTTATATATTGATTAGCATTAATTGCATACATTGACCGTTGTATTTATTATAAATATATATATTTTGGGGGCATTAATTGCATGCATTGACCGTTGTATTTAATTTGAATGAACTCCGTAGCGAAGCACGGGTATTCAGCTAGTACTGCATATGAGTAGTATTTATCGCATTTATTTCAGTTGCTCGGCATGACTTAAGGAAGTAAAGATGTTTCTTTTCTTCCCGCCACTCGCAAAACCCAAGTGGTGACAAAGTGCCGTATAAAGCTCGTAAATGCACACTTCTAGGAACTCACCTTTTCGACACATCCTAAATACTCCAAAAACAAAAAGAGATTGTCTTTGTTCCGAAGTCGGGAACAGCGGTCAGTGTATCTCATTCCAAATCCCATGAAACTTGCCTCTTAAGTGTCCTCGTAAAATTGTAAACAACGTCCATAAAAGCTTTTGCTGAAGATTAACCGTGCAACATAGTGGTTCAACGACATCGTTAATCGCAGTTTTATACGCACTTTGGGGAACAATGCGGAAAATACATTACTATTCCCCGCACAGAGAAGAATGGCAAATATATATTATGTTTGAAATATGAGCCAGGAATGTATTTTAGTTGATTAAGAATAAAATTACTGAGTTCGTACTGTGCAAAAAAAAAAAAAAACATGCATTAAAAAAATTTCGCTCTGAAGTAATTAAAGCAAATGAGATAGGAGAAACATCACGGTTTTGTTTAAGATCTGCAGGAAAATTCATTAAATTATTAAAACTTCAGTTTCCTGTGAATGCTTTTTATGGTTCACTGATAGTAACGGTTTATTTACGATAGACAGAATGATCATATTTAAAGGTGTGATTAAATATGTTATTATATTTCCAAAAGTAAATATTTCTCCTGTTAATGAAGAAAAGCATTTTTTATTAGGGAAGGAAATGAAAAGTGAATATAAATAGTTTTTTTTATCTCTATATATAAAAATGAATGATTGTTTGTTTGTTCGTATTTTATGCGCTGCCGTACCGTTCATCCGATTGCGATGAAACTTGGTCAACTTATATCTTGAACTTGCTCGATGGTTGTAGATTATTTTCATTCCTCTACGACGTTCCATTCCCGAATTATGTTACAAGTATCAACGGATATTGAAAATCGCCGAAAAATCGCCAAATTTCCCCGGATATTTTTGTTCAAAGCCATTGTAACATTTCATTGTTGCCAATTAAATTATAACATTTCCGTAAAAATAAATAGACATGAATTAAAAACGTGATTTATTCATATATTGGCGCATGCAAGAATGAATTTGATATATTATTTTCATGTACGTGGCAACGCCGGAATGTTTCTTTTTAAAAATGAAAATATAAGGATGGAAAGTCATTCATTTTCAATGAATGTGTTATCTATCCATTTCATGAATTGAAACTATCCCAAGCTACCTGTTGAAACTCAAATATACTGCAGGACACGTTGACTTAGCCAGAAACACGTGCGTTTAGCCTTGACGCGATGATTTATATAACTGAAGTGACATTGAAACATAGCAGATGATTTAGTTTTGAGAAAGAATTACAATCATGAAATTCGTGTATATTATAATTAAGAAAGTCTGAAAGTGGCATTGAAACGTAGCAGACGATTTAGTTTTGAGAAAGAATTCCGAGCATGAAATACGTGTATATACTTTTTCTATAATAATTACCAGATTTGCTGTGTTTATTATTGAATGTGATCTCAATCCATTCAAACATTATTGATTAGTTTTCTATAATAATAAATCCATTCAAACGTTATTGACTAGCTGTAAATTAATGCTTTAAAATGCCCAAATAGAGGAGAGCAACTTTTAATCCTGCAGAAGTAAGGGGGAAATGTCAAAGATTGTTGAGAAATGAGCAATGTGATGAAAAAAAAACAGAAGTGCGCGAAGCCACTAGAATTCGAAATGCAGTTAGACGCACACAAGAATCTGAAGAAAAAACATTCCCAAGAGCTCGAAGGTAACAGAATTCGAATTGTAGTGATCCGAAGCAGTGAGACTGATGAAGAAACTTTAAACGCGTCGAACATACGATTGTCTTCGAGCTTCAACATCGAAAGGAGAGGAAAGCAATGAACAACAACAGAACCGACAACAAACTAATGCTATTTGCTACCGCAAAAGAATTTTAGCGAAAACTGTAGAACATCATAACATGAGGCTAATCATTGAAAAAAATAATAACAGAAACTAAATCCCGAGTGAAGCCGGGTAATACATCTAGTTTCTAATATTTTATCACTATATAACTGCGGGCTTTAGGATATGTGTATACTGTAGAATTTTTTAATACCAAACCTTGAAATGTTACATTCATTTTATTGCAAATGCCAGAAGAAATCAAATTGTCTACCTCACTAAATCTTAATAGGCATATATACCATACCAGAGGTAGTAATTATTTCTTGAGAAATTAAGCAACATACCACAAAACTTACAGCGTGCCCCGGAAAAAAATTCCTAACTTCAAGCTTGAATATATTAATAGCTCCAAAATAAAGGGATAAAGCAAATGGCCGTGCTTTTATTCAAGAGTCAAAATTGGATTTCCTAAATTAATAAATATCAGAAATGAACTATGGCGTTGAAGATAAGAAGGTTCAACAGAAACCTCGACCCAGTGGAAAACTCGGGATTCAGTCTGCGTTTTCATATTTTACTGGGCATTACGGCATATGGCTTGGAATTGGTTTGTTCTGATTGGTTTGATTCGATTGAAACAAAAATAATTGGAAATTGTGTGTATTCAGTTGAATAAAGAGCCTACATTGTTCTAGAATTCCATTCAAGGAATCTCAGTCCTTTGTGCCGCATTAAAATTACTGTAGAAGTTACTACTTATTTCTGTAGGACTCAGATTAAATCTTACAACAAATTCAAGATGGAGTTCTAGAAAAACAAAGATAACGTAAAAAATAATGCACTGTACTTTAAGACACACTCTCCCCTTCTTAATCACTGAACAAAAAATTTTATAAAAAAAAAATCTGGGAATGCCACTAAAGAATTACAAACGACTGAATCCGCAGGTACGAAGATTCCAAAACTATATTTCACTTCCAAATTTAGTTGAAGTTGGAGGGATTATGCTTAAAATTTCAATAAACGCTTGTTTACATACTCCATTCATAAGTTCTTTCAAGATATTCAACCACAAAAGTAAGGAACCATGCCCGTAAACTGTATTTAAAAACCTTATGTAAACCAAAAATCCTTTGTTTGTGCTGTATAAGACAATGAAAATACGATGACTCTGCAATATTGAACCTAATCTCCTTAGTCATTAATTTATCATTCTGTGTTTCATAGTTATGATGTGGGAAGAAACCAAGACGTCTGTGAATTTTTTCTGTGTATGATATTCGTGGTTCTACATTTTGTTGTAATCCTTCACTTGTTGCTTAGAGTCTTTTTCAGACTACGTTGTGGCAACAATTCTGTCGTTAGTGTAGATGTTTAGATCTATTGACTAAATTATTGGTCATCAAAATTATTGGGTGTTTTTTTATTGTTCGACATCAGTCTGCAGTTATCCATATCGGCTACATCAAAATTTTTTCCCAGACATGGAAATCTTTTACAAAATGCAGAATTTAGTCAGGTTTCTCGACTTGATATTGACTAATTGAAAAGGGAAATTGAAACCGGTTATATTACTCAAAATTGTTCTCCTTTTTTTATATATTTAAAAAAATGTATGCCTTTTCATGTTCCTTATTGTTATTGGAATGTTTTTTCTCCTTACTTTATGATATCAATTCCTTACAGTTATGATATCAACTCCTTATAATTTTGCTTTTGTGGAGTGGTAACACTCTCCTACCAGGAGCCATTTTCTTTGTCTTTGCTTACCGTGAAGGCTCTCTCTTGGTCTGCTCATTAAGAAGAAGCTTTTCTAGCTTACGAAAAAGAGTTGATTTGGTAGTAATTTATACTGTATATTTTAAGGCTTCTCTCTCCTAGATTTTTATTATTGCAGGTGTCACTATTGTCACACAAGTGGTTATTAAAACCTGTGGATAACAATTCTAATTTGCTCTTGGCAAAGTGGGATCAGATTTTCAAGACCTCTGTTCTATTCTTTTGTTTTTATCTTCGCGTTTGAGATTCTAACAGCAACCTTCAACTTCTTATAATTTATTATACTTTGATTCCTCAATTATATTAAAAGAAGTATTAATGAAAACAATCCATTGTTAATCCTAACGGGTGCGGCCCTTCATTATTTTGGATTGGCAAAGTCCTGCTGTACTTATATCTGGAAAATAAAATTTTTTATGCATGCCAATAACCTCGAATAGAATTTTTTTAAAGCTTAGCATAGTGTGTAGGTACACTTGTTTTTCATTCCACTGAGGAGGTTCTATATTGATTTGTTTCAATTACGCGAACTTCTTATTGAAGGGGTCTCGTTATTTTGAAATTACGAAATATTCTTTATCCTTTGTTATAGAAACAAACTTTATATCTTCCTTTGAAATAGTGACTTATTTCTGAATACGCAGGCGGTCGATATTTTCTATCTTTTATATCGATTATTTAATATGAATAGCTGTAAGATAAATTACTTTTTTTCTTCCATAGAAAGATAAAATTTAACTTTGAACAATAACTAGATGACTATTTAGCTTTCTTTTACATTCAACTATATCATAAACTATATAGTTTATATTTTTTTTTCTTTAAAAAAAACCCTTTCGACATCGCCCTTCCTTTTCAAAATCTTAACCGTAAGATTTTTTTTTAAATTTTTGCTAATTAATTCCACATTGCATTAATTATTATTCGGAATGATATTAAGATGAGCAATACAAAGGGAATAGAATTTCGGATTACGTAAATTGTTCTTTAATCTAAACAATTGTGGTCCCAGTTAGTTTGAATAAGAGAGATGCTACTGTATCTATAAGTTAGAGCTTAAAATTTTTATATGTTAAGGACTTCGGTAATAATTTCAAAAAACCATAATATGTAGTTAAAATACTATTTTTTAAAGATTTCTTGATGGTTGTTTTTTTTTTATATTTTTTCAAAGAGCATGCTCTTTGTCATAAAAGAAACTGATTAATTTTAAATGACAAAAATATAGATACTTTTCCTTTAACCTTCCAGCATGCTAATTCTGCGCTGGGAGATGTTCAAAGGATTTGTCTTGAGTGATGATACTGCACACTTCTCTTTCAATTATGACGATCAGGTTTAAATTAACATAATTTATTTACAATTTAAGATTAGTTACAGTATTTACATAAAAGGTACTAAGAAATTACTCTCCAGCGAGAGTTCCATTATTACCGACTGGCCGGTTCTTATGCACAATGCATTCTGATTCAAACAGTTTGAAACGGGGGGTGATTCGCGGTACGGCGCTCGTAGCGCCACCAAAGATGAACTGCAACACACTGCCCCCGGATGAACAATTACAGTTGTTCATCAAACAATACATAAATAAGAACAATACAAAAATTAAAACAAAACATTACCTAAATGATGATAGCTTCTTGAATACAAATCAATAAATGTTAAAGACATACTTACATACTAAGAAAGATTACCAAATTTTCAAACACTTTAAAGTTTAGTAAAATTAAGTTGAATTCTAAAATGAGAATAAAAAATATTAAAATCAAGCACAATATAACAAATCAAATAAGGTTAAAGTTCTAAGATTGTTGTTCATTTGATTTCTCCATCGAATCTAATTCAAGTTTATACAGTAGTTGTATCGGTCTTTTAATCAGTCCAGTTGGAGTTTTCAGGATACATGACCTTATTTTAGAGTCTCGTCCGGGCAAAAGTTCTTTTACATATCCACACTTCCAAAGATGTTTTGGCAACTTTTCATCATGAATCAGGACTATATCACCAACTTTGAAGACTGAAGATTTGACGGGATCTAGTTTATTTGCTGATCGTAGCTCCAGAAGATATTCTTTTCTCCACCTTTTCCAAAAATGATCAATTATTTGTTGGCGATATTTTAATTTGTTTAATAACGTGGATTTATCGGATTTCGTTTCGAAGATAATTGGAATTCCACAGGGCAACGATGTTAACCTCTTTCCTACCAAGAAATGAGCTGGAGTTAGAGGTTCCGGTTCTGAAGGCTCTTCGTAAACATACGATAAGGGTCTAGAATTAATTACTGCCTCCACTTCAGTGAGCATAGTTTCGGTTTCTTCATAAGTAAGGCAAGTTCTACCGAGTATCTTCTTTAATGGTGTTTTCACAGATCTAACCATTCTCTCCCAAAAACCTCCCCACCAGGCTGCTCTTGGGATGATAAATTTCCATATTATTTTGTTCATAGTTAAATAGTTTTTAACTTCTTCCTTTGAAATTCTTTTCCAGATGTCTTTTAAAAGCAAGTCGGTCTTGACAAATGTTTTGGCATTGTCACCGTATATCACCTTACAGAGTCCTCTTCGAGCAAAGAATCGCTTAAGAGCTAAAATGAAATTAGCCGTGCTTAAATTCGTCACCAGCTCTAAATGAATAGCTCTTGTAACAGCACAGGTAAACAGCACAATGTAAGCCTTTTCTGATCCCAAGGATCCTTTAGTGTAAATTGGCCCTGCAAAATCTATACCGATGGTCTCAAAAGGTGGTGTTTCGATAATTCTATCTCTAGGTAGGGGTGCAGTAATTTCTTTTCCAGAGGTGGCATTGAACTTTTTACACAGCATGCAGGTTTTCAGGACAGATTTTATTATTCTTCTGCCCTTCATGATGAAATATCGCTCTCGTAGATGAGCTAGGGTAGCAGCTACACCAAAATGATACATTCTAGCATGCGCATCAATAATAAGTAGGTTTACAAACCTTCCTTTATCGGGAAGCACCCACGGATGTTTTTCCCGCTCATATAAATCTGAAAATTGTAGTCTGCCTTTAATCACAAGTAGTTTATTCTCGTCGAGTTCGGGATTAAGGTGGTACAACTTTGATTCCTTAAAAATCGATTTTCCTCGCTGTAGCTGCTCAATTTCCTCCGAGAAAGCAGATCTTTGAATTTGCTTGATCCAATAAATCTCGGCCCTTTCTACTTCTGTGGTTGTTAATGGACCGGATATTTTACAATTTTTCGGATTTGAATTATGAAGGAAACGCAGGATCCACCCCGTAACATTAAACAATTGAGAGAGCTTACTGAACCGGTCTACATTTAAAAGGGCTTCAGATCGTACATTTACGGCACAGCATACCTGAGTCATTTTTGTCTTAGATTTTCTTTCAATTGCTACTTCTTCGTCTTCTTTAACTCCTACCTTAGGGGGCCACATAGATTCAGGGAGGGATAACCATACAGGACCTTGCCACCAAAGATTATTGTCTATTAAAGAGCTTAAGTGTTCACCACGTGTAAGTAAATCAGCAGGGTTATCTTGACCGCTACAATAGTTCCAACTTTCCGGATCTGACAAAGATTGAATTTCAGTAACCCGATTGGAAACAAAGGGCTTCCAGTTTGCTGCAGATCCTTTAATCCAATATAAGGCTATTGTAGAGTCGGTCCATAGCTTGAATTCCAAATTTCGTAAATCTAATACCCCTTTTAAATATTTAGACATTCTGGCAGCAATTAATGCACCTAATAACTCTTAACGGGGAATGGTCACTCGTTTTAAAGGGGATACTCTGGCCTTAGACCAGAGAAATGCAGTCTTAATCTGGTTAGCTTCATTTCTATATCTAATATAAGCTACCGCACCGTAGGCCTTAGGACTGGCATCACAAAATAAATGAATTTCTATACAATCATAGGACAAATTTAATCCATCAGGGAAATATATCCTAGGAATTTCCAGTTTCCTTAAGTGTTTAGTTTCAGAATACCAACTATCCCATTTATTCTTTAAATTCGTATGTAATTCAAGGTCCCATTCAAAACCTCCTTCCCAAATTTCCTGTAATAAAATTTTCATGCGGATAACATGCGGTGAAATAAAACCTAAGGGATCAAACAATTTCAGCATGGTCTTTAGTATGTATCTTTTCGTAATTTTAGTGTCCCAATTTTCAGTAATAGGTTGCATATATAACTGTAAGTGGTCTGAATCTGTATCCCATATTAATCCCAAGAGCTTCACAACATTTTTAGGATTATCCTGGTTCTCGATGAAATTATTTACCACCCATTTTTCTTTTAAAACTTTAGAATTAGAATTAAATTTTCTCAAATGCATACCAGCTGCTTTAAGAATTTCTGTAGCAGCTGATGTCAGATAAAAGGCTTCTTCGTCACAATTTGATCCGTCGATCAAGTCATCTGCATATAATGAGGAATCTAACATTTTAACTACTCTAGGGTGTTTTTCTTTGAAATTTTTAATATGATATTTAATTGTTGCGGCCAAAATAAACGGACTACAAGTAACACCGAAAGGAACGCGCTTAAATCTAAAAATTTTGAAGGAATTATCAACGGTATCATCGAACCACAAAAATTTTAAATAATTTCGGTCTTCCTCTGCAATGCCAATTTGAAGAAACGCCTTTTCTATATCTGCGCAGAAGGCAACTTTATTTTTCCTGAAGTTAATAAGGGTATCTAATATATTAGGATTTAAATTGGGTCCACTCCACAAACAATCATTCAGGGATTTATTATTAGAATCTTTTGCGGAGGCATCAAAAACCATCCTAACCTGCGTTGAAGATTTGTCATTTCTTACTATGGGCCTATGGGGCATAAAGTATCCATTTTCTATTTCATTGTCGGGGCATTCTTCTACTATGCCATTTCTCAATTGCTCTGATACAATACTCTTATACTTATCAAATAAAACATCATCCCATTTTAGTTTTCGTTTTAGATGTACAAAACGATCCTTTGAAATATTAAAGTTATCTCCTAACTTTTCCCTATTATCCTTCCAAAGTAACTTTGTTTGATGTCTATTATTTGTAAAGCTTAAACCGCTTTCAAATCTATCCATGATTTCTCTATCAGATTCAGAGAATACATCATTATTATTTTTTATTCCAATAGCTTCAAGCTCCCATAATTTTCTTAAATCCTCGCGTTCATTGTCATTAGTTTGTACAGATATTTTCAAAACTGAGGCACATTCATTTTTCCCCCTTTCGTCAATGCTTAACGCTCCGCAAAGCGAAAACCCAAATAAACTCTCGCATACAAACAGAGATTTTGTGATTCGTTCAACTTTTCCCCCTCCCGTAATTTGGTATAGATAGTCAGCTCCCACAAGTAATTGAATTCGCGAATCATCCCTTTCCCTACTCCAATTCGACAACTCGAATTTGGCTAACTTCCGCGAAACATTCTTATCTACCCGTGGCTTCGAAATCAATACGTTAGAGATTTCTTCAACCACTAACGCTTTAATGCAAAGGCTTTTGCTGGAATCCTCAACGTGGCTGAGTTTAACGCTGACCACATCGTAAATTTTCTGCTCCCCCTCACGGGACGCGAAAGAGTAGACAAGGAGCTTTTCCTTCCCAATTACGGGGGGTTTCAAGGCCATTGCAATGTCCTTTGTTATAAACGTTCTTTGGCTACCACTGTCATACAAACACACGGCTTCTGCCGTACTTTTGTCAGTTGAGATTCGTACACAACAAGTTTGAAGTATTACTTCGTTACTGGATTGGGGGACTTTTACTTTACATTGGGAAACAGTAGTAACAAGAGTTTCCGCTTCATTTTTTGACTCTACCGGATTTTCGTCAGTTTTCAAGCATACTGAAGTATTATGGAATTTACTTTGACAATTTTTACAACTTTCTTTTACGGCTCTACATTTAGAAGCAATATGGAATTTTCGGAAACATAAAAAGCATCGACCTTCTCTTTTAAGTTTTTCACATTTTTGGGGAATCGACAGAGATTTACATTTTTCAGAAAAATGGTTAGAATTTTCACAAAAGATACAATTATTTTTAACAGAGGTTGTTAAAGCATATGCCGTTGGAATATTTCGTTTGACATTACGATAAGTTTCGGTTTTAACGCTGAAGTATTTTTCTGAACTACTAAACTGTTGAGTAGCTTCGCGAGATTCAATTTCATCTTTCAAAAAAGTAATTAATTCATCTATATCAAAATCCGTTTTTTTCTTTCGATTTCTATTATATTCCAACGCGATATCTGAGGGTATTAGTTTAAGTAAAATAGGGCATAATAAGTGTCCATAACTGCCAGATGCTACACCTAGGGATTTTAGATTACGAATTTGAATTTCGCAACTATCATACAGGTCTCTCAAAGCCTTTACATTGGAAGAATTTTTAACTGGATTCAAATTCAAAAGTTTGCTTACGTGTAAATTAATTGTCAAGTCAGGTCGTCCAAATCTATTTTTCAAAAGTTCAATAGCTGATTTATAATTTTCATGTGTTAATGAAAATCCAGTCACAACATTAGCAGCAGAACCTCCTAACAAAGATTTCAAATAACAAAATTTATCAATTGTTGTCAAATTTTCATTTTCATCGATAGCATTAGAAAATTGACTCCAAAATTCGAGCCAAGTGGATGAATCACCATAAAATTTTTCAATACACAGTTTTGGAAGTTTCACTAAATTTGAACAAGAACTAAGTTGTGTAACTGCTGAAGCAGCAATTTCATTTCTTGGAATTTCGGTTACAACCGGTTGGGATCTAACATTAATATTCCGATTTAAAAATTTTGAAATTTTGTATTTCCATTCTATAATTTTTTCATCAATCATTTCAACTCCTTCAATTTCATCTTCAATTTCATTATCAGGAATATTTTCAAAAATTTCAGAATTTGAAGCTTTAAGTTTCTCAACTTTTTCCATTAACTGATCTTTTAGGACTCCCAGAGCATCTACCTTATCATCATATATCATTTCAGAATCATCAAATGTATTTGAGATTTTCGTTAAAATCTTCGTTGTAGCGGAGCGCAAAACAGCACGCTGCCGCTTCAGTTTTTCTACATTATCTTTACTCATTATGCAAATATAAATTAAGTAAGCATGCGCTTACCTTCAGTTTCAAATGAATCCTGTCGCGGACGCCAGATGCTAATTCTGCGCTGGGAGATGTTCAAAGGATTTGTCTTGAGTGATGATACTGCACACTTCTCTTTCAATTATGACGATCAGGTTTAAATTAACATAATTTATTTACAATTTAAGATTAGTTACAGTATTTACATAAAAGGTACTAAGAAATTACTCTCCAGCGAGAGTTCCATTATTACCGACTGGCCGGTTCTTATGCACAATGCATTCTGATTCAAACAGTTTGAAACGGGGGGTGATTCGCGGTACGGCGCTCGTAGCGCCACCAAAGATGAACTGCAACACAGCACGCGTGTCTGCGCAAATTTTACAAATTCGGTTTTTAATGCACTTTTTTCGCATATCGCAGCTGGGACATCTGAAGGTCATTTCTATTCCTCCTTTCAACCCTACCCCACATCATGGAATGTGCCAACAGGAAATCACACGGCAATTTTTATTGCTAACCGGGCTTTTGTGCTACATGGTAGCTTGTTCGTAAAATTTACGACCCGCGCGTGGTCGTGGGCGAAAATTCGGAAAATATTTTTTTCTCAAGTATTTTGTAATTTTGTGTTAATAATAGACGTGTATTATTTTAATTTATATAAATTCCAATCTATAAAATTTATATCGGTTTTCAAGGCAAAAAAATTTATACAACCAGCTGATTTTTCCCGCATTCTTCAAGAACTGACGCGGTGAAAGGCAAAGTGGTGTAAGTCACATTTTTAACTTTTTTTTAATTTGAGGGCAAATATGCAATTCCCCCTCCCAAAAAATGTCCAGCGTAATTTTTTATAGCCTAAAATTATATAATCGTAAACCTAATATTAAATGAGTTTAAATTTAAAATGAGACGATGTTTATTTCTTATATATATATGTTGGAACCGAACTCCGAAATCGGACAATGTCCGAAAAAAATGCCCACATCGCGAATGGATCACTTACAAATGTGCCAAGTCCATAATGTGACACCATTTCGGAGTTTTTGCAGTTTAATTTGATCAATTCGCGATCGGGCAAATCAGTAGTGAGACAAGTTTGATTTCCCACTTGGAGGATGGGCGAAACAACCCCACATCGATAAATGAGCCAGGCGCGATTATGACAACCCTAGCCCCTCGCGTTTGCCTGTCTCCTCCGATTCCTCAGTCTCGTTTCGTTCTAGCCTTTGTAAGAGCTACTGTTCAGGATGTCCTCTGTTGAGGACGGTGTTAAATCGGCCACGACTCGTGTGCAAATGAAATGAGAGGTAAATTTCTTGAATATTTGGGTAGTTTTTTAGAAAGTTCGGGAGACAGCAGTTGTGTTTTCACGTTCAAAAAATATGAAAAGTTGATTGCGGAAGTGAAAAGCAGTGTGGAGAAAAGAAAAAAAAAACAAGCAGCTCACCTCTAAGGACTACAGAAGACAAAAAAGGTATGAGGTAGTACCTATTTGTGGTATCGAAAAATTAATTAAAAAAATGACAGATGATGTCCAAACCATAAAATATTTTTGTCATACTGACGAAATTTTTTAAGTATTCATAAAGCTCATATGGATTTGGGAAACAAAAAATAAAATGCATAGAAAATGAACTACAATAGAAAAACTGTAATGTGCCTCTAAAAGTGATGAAGCTGTACCTTTTTCTCTGTGAACATTGTCACTTGAGAAAAAAGGGTAAAAACATGGGAGTTGTTGTTAAACCAATACTTACTAACGCATTCCGAAAACGAGGACAGGTTGACCTCATTGACATGCAATCAGAGCCTGATCGCGAATTTTAAATTCCTTTTGAACTATCAAGATCATCTTACAAAATTCTTTTTTTTACGCTCACTGAAAACGAAAACAGCTGAAGAAGTTTCTTATAATTTAAAGGATACTTTTTGTATCATAGGAGCTTCCTTTATTTTACAGTCCGATAATGGAGGTGAGTTCTCAAATAAAATCGTTAAAGATCTAGCATATATGTTTGAAGCAAAAATTGTTCATGGAAAACTCAGACACTCTCAAAGACAAGGCTCCGTCGAACGTTCAAACCAAGATGTTTGTGATATGTTGGTGACGTGGATGGCAGACAATCAGACGCGTCAGTGGACAGAAGGCTTACGAATCGTTCGAATGAAAAAAAAATTGCATCTACCACCGTGGAATCACAAGAAGCCAATACGAAGCTCTGTTTGGTGTTACACTTACTAACAGACTTCCCCAGGAATTGTGTTGTTCAATGGACCTTCAGAAACATCTCAAGAACAACTTGAAGAGATTTTGGCCAATATTCCTGAAAGTAAACATGAAACTGATTCATCAGATTCTGAAAACTCTGATGTGTCCATCTTACAAAAAAAAGATAAAGTTAATTGAAGATAAATGAGCTGATTGTGCCAAAAAAATGAAAAAGCAAGCAGACGAAATGCTAAGAGGCAGTGACGCTAAATTTCCTCCCATGAGAGTCGGTCAGAACGCTGTGTTACGGATTCCAGAACTCGACAAAGGAAGAGCTGCGCCTAGAAATGTGATAGCTGTGATAATGGAAGTGGACGATGATGGGATATACAAACTCAATACGAAATCCGGAATTTGGAGTTATATTCCAGAAATGAATTCCAACTAACTGAAAACAACTTCATATCTGAAAAAGACGTTCCAAGCTTCGTACACTCACTTCGAACCATATTTACCCTGGAATCAGGAAGCTCACAAGGTTTTGTCCACTGCAATTGAAGAAAGGTGTGTGACAGCAAAAGATGCAATTGCCTATTAAATGTAACTCAAAGTGCCATAACAGTTCTGCCTGCAAGAATAAGTAACAGTGCATTTTTCATAATTTATTCCATCATTTATTATTTTACTATGTTTTCATTTTTTTCACTATGGACATACCTTTTTAACTGTGGCGTTTTTAAAATAGTCAATACATATTGTTAAAATGATCTTTAAACTCATTTCATTCATTTTATTTAGTCAAATAATTAGAGTTAAAAATGATTATTTTCTGACTTTAAACATTCTTCAATTGTCCATTCGCAAAGTCAGCAATTTAGAATGCTCAAAGTGCGAAATGAAATTAAGTTTCATACTCTGCGAATTTCTGATTTGCCCATACGCGAAATGATCATTTGTAAATGACCCAAGTCCGAAGTAATGTAACATATGTATACACGATCGGGGCGAACGGAGGAATTTTGCACATGACAGAGGCTAGAAACCAATCACAGAATGCCGTTCGACAGATATTCAGCGTAGAGAACCGATAAAAAGCTCTCTGATCGTGTTTTTGTTAGCCATTTGCAGAGCTGTTTTTTGTGCGTGCATAACGCTTCCGTTTTTTGTGATACACGTACCGTTCCAACGCCCTTAAAAGTTTTCGTATGCGCTGAGCATTTTGCGATGGGAAAAAGTGGGCGTTGCCATTCGAAAATTTCGAGTTTCTGTACCTATAACCGAAACCGTGAACGTCACTGTGTTACCATTCTCAGAATCCAGAGAATAGAAATCATACATCTGAATAACTATATCTGAAATCTCATCTCGATAGATTGAACGGAACGGCCGTTAGATGTCCATATATCGTTTTTGTAGGCCGTTCGCAGAGCTGTTTTTTGTGCGTGTATAACGCGTCCGATTTTAGTGATACACGTACCGTTCCAACGCTCTTTAGGGTTTTCGCATGCACTGAGCATTTTACGATGGGGAAAAAATGCGTGTTGCCATTTGAAAATTTCGAGTTTCTGTACCTATAACCGCAGTGAGCGCCACTTGGTTGCCGTTCACAGAATCCTAAACTCATACCTCTGAATAACTATATCTGAAATCTGATCTCAATCGATTGAACGTAACAGCCACTAGAGGTCCATATATCGGCAAAGTTTCTTTATGACCACCCGGTATATATATATATATATATAAGGAGATAATGCTGGTCCACCTATACGGTGCTCCCAGAAAAGTGGACAGCAAAACCGCGGTATCATATGATGGTAAGGATAATGTCCAAGTAACCGTCTGCCGCATTGGATATATATATATATATATATATATATATATATATATATATATATATATATATATATATATATATCAGAACCCATGCTTCATATTTACAGGAGATACATTATTACCCTTGAAAATATTCCAGAATTAATCTGCTATCAGAACAAATATCTATAGCCTTATCTCACATAGCTGAGTGAAAATCTGTCACTCAAGTTTCCCTATCTTGTCCCAAGAATGATTGATATTCAGCAAACGTCTCGAAAGTCAATAATTCAATGATAAAATATGAGGCGGACTTTACCAACAACATGCTAAAGCATGAAACCGGACTTTTAATTTGATTAATGGGAGTAAGATTATGTTTGCATACTCGAAAATGCTGGATGATGAATAACTAGCCTCGAGTGGAAGTAACGCAGGGAGACAGTAATAAGATGACTATTCCGCCTGGCATAGTGACCTATAATTTAACTATTTGCTTTCCGAGATTATGCCTACGAGTATTAAAAAACTGGAAATATTGCAATAATGAAAAATAATGTTTTCTTCATAAAATATTTTAGTCAGTTTCTGCCTGTGTATTATTTATTTATATTTTTTTGAGAAAGAAAGGCTAATGATAATTTAGTATCTTGGTAAAATATAAAATATTATAAAATGTACGTACGAGCAGTCGTAAAAATTACGACCATTTTTTTTTCTACGAATTGAGTTATTACCCATCCACTACCTTTTTTGCCCATTTGTAGCACAAAGGTATATGACGCGTAGTTTAGTTCTACATTGAATCCCAAGATTTTTTTGTCTTCCAAGATTTTTTTGACTTCCAAAGGCGCCTTTTTCACAGAAATGCGCCACCCGACATTATTTGATGTAGGGCATTAGACCAAATATTACTTGACCAACAAAATTCGCGATAACGTTTGGTCGCTAGGTAGTCAATACGTTAAGCTGATAAAACGAAAACGGAAAGATGCATGGCATATTATAATATTGCATTGATACCGTACTGGTTAAAGAATCCCATGGCTTCTATGACATGCAAAAACATCTGTTTCGTAGAAAAGAGCCACCCGACTCTGTTCGGAGTAGAGTATTTATGCAGATGACATTCGGTCAAAAATATTCGGAGGTTTGGTCACTAAGTCGTTAATACTAAAATCTGATACAACTCAAAACTACGGTCTAATGTAAGATAACAGATAAAATTTTCACACACACACACATATATAATATATATATATATATATATATATATATATATATATATATATATATATATATATATATATATATATATATGTATATATGTATATATATATATATATATATATATGTATATATGTATATATATATATATATATATATATATATATATATATATATATATATATATATATATATATATATATATATATATATATATATATATATATATATATATATATATATATATAAAAATTTTACTTGTAAGTTTGGAAGACTACATTGATATGTTGTTCGTTCGAGCTGATACTAGTCAACTAAGCATGTGACGTCATTATAAGAATTTTATGTGATGTATCAGGTATAAAAGGATATCTGCTGCTAGATCTAATTATTAGTAACTTCTTGGCAAGCCTAGAAATGAGACTTTTTTCTCCTTTTTCAGGTCTTAAATGTCTACATTCAGAGGATACTAAGTCAACTCGGAACCTTGCGAAGGCAGATGCGGCCTAGAGCAGCCTTATATTCCTATGTCTCTAAAGTCGGTATGCTCTATGATCGACCTCAAAGTTTCGAAAGATACTGGAAGAAACGAAAGCAACCATGACGAGCGGAAAGCAGTGGGAGTTCCCTCTGAGGAAACCTATCCCCAAAAGCCTAGCTACCTTGTCCGAGGAGTGTTGCCTCATTCCGCTAGATCACAGTGAATGACTATCTTCAGGCCCGGACTCAAGAAAGTTTAGTGGTTGCGCGTTGGGCTTTGAACTGGGGGTGCTCGATTCTAATCCCGACGGACGCCTTTAAATACCTTCGTGTCTAAGCCGGATATGGGCACGTTAAATCTGTATGCCGGAATGAGCTATGATTTCAGAGAGGGTGGGTGAAGGCACGATCCCCCACAGATTCCTCCTGCGGGGATGCTCGGGAAGGAAAATTGCGGTGGCACCTGGCCAAGTCGTACTCCCACCCTTGTGGTGGCATTGTAAACCGAAGCCATATTCCTCTGCCTTCTGTGTACCTGGTCCGGAATTGTTCCAGCTAAAGGGAATAATAATTTTTTTTTTAATCTTCAAGCCCACTTGTGCAGAATGCTAATCACTTGCCGCCACCTTGCCGACTACTTGCCACCACCAACCGGTTCCCACTATGTGTTGTGGGACGTATGGACTACGAGAATCTTTCATCTTATGCAGCCATAGAACAACCTGAGTCAGCCTGAAGTTTTTGGGCTGTAAACAGCAATCAAATCTCTACTGGTCTGGGCCTTGATGCTGAGAGCCAGCGTTGGATAAACTACACTTGTTACTGAATTCCACTACAGTCCAACCCCAATATAACGAACTTCAAGGAACCAAAGGTTTTGTTCGTTTTATCCGATGGTTCGCTATATCCGAACCGTTAAGAAAATTGCTAGAGTTCACAAAATGTATATAACTCATCAGTCGCAATGTGTATTCAATAATGATGTATTAACAAATTGATAAAATTTATTAAAGATGATCATTAAGGAATAAAATCGACTAAAATCGATTACATTAAACTGACACAATACTAATTAAATTACGGACAATAGGAAAACAGTGGGACCAAAATTTTCGTTCGTTATATCCGTGAGTTCGTTATTCGACTGCAATGTGTATATAGAATACAGCTAGATTTAATTTTCAGCGCTTAGGACAAATTAACAATTTAGTTTTGCAAATGCAATATTTCATAAAAAATTGAAAAAATAAAGTATTTTTCCTTCACGTGATTTTTTTCAGGATGTTTTGTTTTAAAAAGAGTGAATTTTCGTATCTATTTTATACTACAATATCTTGTCTCTTCTTTGAAATAGACTCACTTCAAAATAAGTATTTTTTCTGATAACCTGTATTCATAAATCTTGCGCTTTTCAAATAAAACGAGCTTCCTGACAAGCAATTTATCACTTTCCTTACACACTCAATATGTTGTTTTAAAATTCCTTTTTTTTTTTCAATTTTACCAGTTTCATGTCGACGAAAGTAAATTTAATCTATTTTTAAATCAAACCAGGAAATTTGTAACTATAATTGATAGTTCTTTAATAATTTCTACTTCGCACATACGGATTCAGTCGCTTATTTATGTTTTTTTTTTATTAATATAATAATTTAAAAGAGAAGTCGATATCATAATCTCGATTTTTTAACCATGTATCCGGGGAATATTTTATTTTTAACATTTTCAAATGTAAAGATAGTCGTGAATTTGTTAATAAATTTGCAAATTGTCATAATCATGAAAGGTCTTCTCTTACACTGCATTTTCCATTCAAACTCCAGTTCTCTTATTCCATGATTATGCACAGAGGTTTGAATAGATTTTTAAAGCTCTTTATATTTTCATCATTAAATCTTTTTGAATTAATTCCTTGAATATGGATTAACTTTTAATCATTGAATTGTGATTTTCTTTTATAGGAAATGGCAGCGTATAAATCTTTAATGCGAACGTGTTGTGTTGTATATTCGAAATAATTTAAACTTTTAATTTTCCAAATTTACTAACGAATACGAGGTCTGTTCAAAAGTGTATGTATATATATATATATATATATATACACACTAATGGACAAAAAAATTAGCGCACCAAGAAATAATTGCGGGATCGTAACGAAACTTGCAATGAAGGTACATGTCGGGGAGATATGCAAATGATTAGAAATGCAGCGTGATTGCGCATTACGTATAGCCGGTAGAGGGCGTTGAACATCGTACTCTGTGGAGTATAAAACAGGTAACCATAGCTTGTTTGAGTGTGCTGAATCATTTACAAAGGAAGGGCTGAGATAGACATGCCATTACGCCGTGTTCGAAGACAATATAAGCAGTTGTCGCAGTTTGAGAGGGGGAGAATCGTCGGGATGATGGAAGCTGGGTGGTCAGCTAGGCGAGTAGCTCGTCAATTAGGCCGCTCTGATTGTGTTGTGAAGAGGTGTTGGGACCAGTGGACCCGAGAGATGTCATGTACACGAAAACCAGGCTCAGGACTCCCTCGACAGAGCAGTCGTCGAGAAGACCGCCACATCGTAAGAAATGCCAACCGCTTCATCGGCCGCCATCCAGGCACAGGTAGAACCTTCACTAGGGGCCTCTGTGTCTTCTCGAACCATACGAAGGCGCCTGGCTGAAGGACAGTTGGTATCGCGGCGCCCATTTCGTGTGCTGCCCTTGACGCCCACCCATCAACGCCTCCGTTTGGAGTTTTGCCGCGCAAGAGGAAACTGGACTGCAGCGGAATGGAACTAGGTCGTCTTTAGCGACGAATCCAGATTCAATCTCGGCAGTGATGACAATCGTGATCGTGTGTGGAGAGCCCGTGGTGAACGCTTCAATCCTGCCTTTGCTGTACAGCGACACATCGCTCCCACAGCTGGTGTGATGGTATGGGGTGCCATTGCCTACAATACACGGTCACCCCTAGTATTGTTCCGTGGCACCATGACAGCCCAGCGGTATGTTCATGAAATCCTGCAACCACATGTGTTGCCACTCATGCAACGGCTCCCAGGAGCCATTTTTCAACATGACAATGCTCGGCCTCATACGGCAACGGTGTTACAAGACTGTCTCCGCACTGTTACTACCCTTCCTTGGCCTGCCCGATCCCTAGATTTGTCTCCAATCGAGCATATCTGGGATCATTTGGGACAACGAGTTGGGCATCCCACGAGTTTGAACGAACTAGAGGCAAGGTTACAGCAAATATGGAACGAAATGTCTCAAGACATCATACAGAACTTGTATGACTCAAAGCCCGATCGTATCGCATCGTGCATTCCCGCTAGAGGGGGTCCAACGGAGTATTAACTCCTCAGTTCTTTTGCCTTTTTCTCTGAAATAAATTATCCTTTTTCTTTAATTTTCTTATCATTTACTTATATCAAGTAGTCATTACGTATGTAAAATTTCGTTTCATTTTGACGACTCCTTCTTGGTTCGCTAATTTTTTTGTCCATGAGTGTATATATATTATATATATATATATATATATATATATATATATATATATGACTAGATGAATACCCCTACTTCGCTACGGAGTACATTCAAATTAACCCTTCAGCGGGCGCGCCAATTTTTGGAACACCAGCAGGTGCGTGTGGCAGAAAGTGCAACGTCTCTTTCAACCCTTATTATTCCTTTTGTAATGAACTTTTTTTCTTCCAATTGAAAATAATAATTCTGCGTTTTCTGACAAGGTATAAAATGATGATAATATTGAGATATATTTATAATTAAAGGCCAAAGAATCCAGATACAATCGCCTTATTTCAAAACTGTCCATTTTATTCGATCTACGGACAACTTGCGAATTGTTTCCTATTATGTCTAAAAACCTAAAAATACATTGAGATTGTCCATCTTCGTGATATGCGGGATACCGTGTAGTAGCTGCACATTTGATCGTGTACATCAACTCCTGCTTTTGTCGTATTGTAATCCAGTATAATCGCTGGTTTACCAAGGTTAAATCACGACTAACAATGAATGGAAAGGAATACAAGGGTCAGAAAATCAGACTTGCGTTAGAAAGGGTGTAGATATAAATAGAAACTGTTTAGAACATTTAAACCTTTCAAAATTACAAAACAAACCATTCAAAATTACGAAAATGTTGCACTTTGTACATGGGCGCGCCCGTTGAAGGGTTACATACGACGGTCAATGTATGCAATTAATTTCTATGTTTAATATCCATAAAACATCCCAATTTGAATTAAATTCTTTAAAAACTTCCATCTCAATTAGCCTAGTGGTTAAATTTTATCTTTTACCATATTTTAATATTTTTTGTCAATTTATTTCATTGTTATGCACGTGACACAAAATTAATTTAAAGTATCACAAAAGGAAAAGAAATCACGTGATCAGCATTTAATAAATTAAATTCTAAAAATTAATCTTTGAAAAATTACCGAAAATCAGAAAATGGAGGTAAGGATAGATTCGTAAAAGATTTCATTTTAAAGAATTTTTATGATCTTTCTCGTGATATAAATTTTATAACCCTCAGATTATCACTTTAAATGCAAAGTTTTAAAAAGTTACAAAAACAGATTAAAAATTTAATTTAAAAAAACTAAGAATAATTTTTCAAAAAACGCTCTTAGTGCATCCCTCCACCATAAGAAGAATCGCCATGAAAAATGTTAGCCCTTTAGGTCGAGTGGTTTGGTCTGTGCGTTATATGTCAGTTACGGAATTGTTTTATATATATAGATTACAGAGCTTAAAAAGACAAAATAAGTGAATAAATTTTAATATAATTTGTTATGCAATAAAAATAATTAATAAGTCATTCTTAGAGCCTTTTTTGCAGAAAAGTATATCAGTGTATCTCTTTAATATATGAGGCGTTGAAAGGCAAAGTGGTGTAAGTCACTTTTTGAACTTTTTTCATTTGGGGGCAAGTATGTAATCTCCATGTTCAATTTATAGTGGAATTGTAAATTGTTATTATTTGCAATATTGTAATAATTGCTATGAATTATAATTTGCTCAATTTATGGTGGAATTTTTTGTAGTTTTTGCAGTTAAACTCTTTTGACATACACCACTTATCTAACTGACTTACACCACTTTGCCTTTCACCGCCTCATATATTGTTTTACATACTGTAAAAATGTCTCATTTTGGCGCCTATCAATTCGGAGCCTGAGGCGATCGCCTAGCCGCTTCACCTATTTGACCGGCCCTGAGCTGACTCATGTCATATTACGAAAATCAACGATCTTGCGCGTGAAAACCACTGTCTCACTCTGCGGGAAGTTGCAGAAGAATGTGGCATTTCATTCAGCAATACTACCTTAAGGTTGCTGAAATGTCTCAGGGAAAATGATCGAAGAAAAACTCAAGAACATTGAAAAACATTTCACGGCTGCTCCATTATCCCGTTTCAACAGTTCATTCAGTGTTAACAGTTCGTGAATTTTTCAGCGAAATGTCAAATGACAGTGCTTCCCCCTCCTCCCTACACTCCTGATCATAGCTCTGCCGACTTATTTATTACCATGTTTTTATTAACTCGCTTTCTTGTTTATGTGTGTGCTTGTCTAGTACAAATTCAGAAGGAGTATTACGGGTGGGCCTTTTCGCAAACAGAGGTTATGGTCTAGCAGACCCGGTGGTTTAAGTGAATTTAAAAACTCTGCTGGATAATTAACGGCATCGCCTGAATTACAGAAATGTCTCTCGACTGCCTAAATTTCAGCCCATTGGGTCCAGCGGTTTGAGGTGTGCGAGATCTGTCAGTCAGTCACGGAACTGTTTTATATTCAGGTTAAATTTAATAACCATAAAACATGCTAATTTGAATTAAATTCTTAAAAAACTTCCATCTCAATTAGTCTAATGGTTAAATTTTATCTTGTACTGTATTTTAATTTTTTTTGTACAATTTATTTTGCTGTTATGCACGTGACGCAAAATTAATTTAAAGTATTACAAAAAAAGAAAAGAAATCATGTGATCAGCATTTAATAAATTAAATTCTAAAAATTAATCTTTAGAAATTCACCAAAATTCAGAAAATGGAGCTAAAGATTTGAAAAAGATTTCATTTTAAAGGAATTTTTATGGTCTTTCTCGTGATATAAATCTTATAACCTTCAGATTATTATTTTAAATGCAAACTTTAAAAATTGTTACAAAAACACCTTAAAAATTTAATTTTAAAAAATCTAAGAAGATTTTTTTAAAAATCTTTCTTAGTGCACCCCTACACTATAAGAAGAATCGCCATGCAACAATTCAGCCCTTTAGGTCCAGCGGTTTGGTCTGTGAGTTACTAGCTGTCACTCGGTCAGTCGGTCAGTCAATCACGGAACTGTTTTATATATATAGATAAATTATATATATATTTTTTTTATTACCATGCTTTTATTAACTCGCTTTCTTGTTTGTTAGGTTCGTGTGTGTGTGTGTGTTTGTGTGGTACAAATCTTGCAATCGATTTTTAACTAACTTCCCGACTAGCTAGACATTTGAAACTTTTAGAATAGCTCAGAACACGATGACAATGCATTATTTCAATACTTTTAGCCATTTTTAAGCAGGATTGAATTCATTTTCAGTAAATTTTATTTTGTAGACTGGTGCAGCCATCTAGCGGCCGGGACGGGAACGAAAAGTTAAACGCAAATTAACTTCCAATTAACTTCATTTTCTTTCAAGTTGATGGGATAATTCATCAAAAAAATTTTAAAAAAGTATTTATTAATACATAGAATTGTCAAGTTTATATGATTCAACAGAAAATTTAAAAACATGGTATATAAAAATTTCTTTTTATCTTGTAATTATATTTCCTAAACTAAAACTGACATTGAAACGGCGAAGACTGGACATAATTAATGAAATTAAAGAAAATTTGCAGAGGGAGCTGAAAGGAATCCCAACTGAAGTTCTTGAAGACTGCTTTCAAAAACGAAAACACCGATAGATGAAGTGTGTATTCATTGGGAACGAGATTAATTTGAAGATTGCAAGGCCCAATAAGTTCCAGGTTAACCTCATTAATGTAATGTAAAAAAAGGTCCAGATCTTTTTTAACAGACCTCATACATTAACATTTATTAAAGTTTTTCTTATCTGGAGCTTAACCCTTCAGCGGGCTCAACCGTGTACAGAGTGCAAAATTTTCGTAATTTTGAATGGTTTGTTTTTACATGTAAGGTTTGAATGTTCTAAGCAGTTTTCTATTTATAGCTACACCCTTTCTAATGCAGGTCTGATTTTCTGGCCCTTGTATTCCTTTCCATTCATTCATTGGCAGTCGTGATTTAACCGGGGTAAACCAACGATTATACTGGATTACAATACGACAAAAGCAGGAGTTGATGTACTCGATCCAATGTGCAGCTATTACACGGTATCCCGCATATCACGAAGACGGACGATGTCATTATTTTTTAGGGTTTTGGACATTATAGGAATCCATTCGCAAGTTGTCCTTAGATCCAATAAACCGGACAGTTTTAAAATAAGGCGATTGTATCTGCGTTCTTTGGTCTTTAATTATAAACATATCTCAGTATTATAAACATTTTATATCTTATCATAAAACGCAGAATTATTATTTTCAGTTTGAAAAAAAATGTTAAATTACAAAAGGAATAAGTAAGGTTGAAAGAGACGTTGCACTTTGTGCCACGCGCGCCTGCTGGTGTTCCAAAAATTGGTGCGCCAGCTGAAGGGTTAAAATAATAATTTCGCCAAACGTACAAAGTGTATAATTTATTTTCTACTACATTACAACTGTTGAAATCTGTAAAACAGAAAGCTTCATCTGAAAATGATAATTACAGGATAAAAAGAACTTTTTATATACCATGCTTTTAAATTTTCTATTGAATCATATAAACTTGACAATTCTATGTATTAATAAATACTTTTTTAAAATTTTTTTGATGAATTATTCCATCAACTTGAAAGAAACTGATCAAATGCGTAATAAAGAGGTATAAAGTGTGTAATCAATCGTTTAGCTCGGGAATTTGAAGTTAACTTGCGTTTAAATTTCCGTTCCTATCCCGGCCGATAGATGGCTGCACCATTCTACAAAACAAATTAACTAAAACTGAATTCAATACTGCTTAAATATGGCTAAATGTATTAAAAGAATGCATTGTCATCGTGTTCTGAGCTATTCTAAAAGTTTCAAATGTTTAGCTAGTCGGGAAGTTAGTTAAAAATCGATTGCAAGATTTGTACTTGACAAACACAAACACAAACAAACAAACAAAAAAAGCAAGTTCATAAAACATGGTAAAAATAGGTTTCCTAATGCAAGAAAGTGCTGTTACTATTATTTATTTTTTTCTACATTAAAACTGTCGAATTCAGTAAAACGTAAAGTCAACTCCAAAAAGGGATGAAATCAGTTTTCTTAACATAATGAAATCAAGTCTGAATTACAAAAAACAAAAAACAAAGATGTTTTTATCATAACGTCACCTGATTGCAAGAACTAGGTAACTTGATTCTTCAAGTTCTTGAAGATCTCAAATGTCTACTTCTTGCAGTGAGAAAATACTCGTTGTTCCGTTTGTCTAATTATTATACTAGCCAACAGATGGCATTAGGTTAGCAGCAAAGTGAGTTGTGTAGTTATTGCATTTAATTCTTATGCAGTCTATATATTTCAGTTGTTAAGCCGATTTTTTAGGTAATCCGTGAGAGAAATTACTGCATCAATTTACTTCATTTTGGTCTTAAACGAAAGATTTTAATCTGTAGATTTGTCAAATTTGCTTTTTGTAACAGCAAATTCTATTAATTAGCGATAATTTACAATTAAAATTTTCTTTCTGCGCATGTTCAGCGACATGTTTAAATCTGGCTTTATAAACTCACTTAGCACGAGGCCGCATAAACACATTAATTTGTTTCTGCGCATGCTCAGTGACATATTTAAATCTGGCTTTAGGTAATTACTAGGCACGAGGCCGCGTAAACACGTTGATTTGTTTGATCCGAAAATCTCTCTAGTTCTCTCTCTGCCATTTTAAATTTTAATTATGTTTGTGGGATATAGAATTAAACCTGACAGAAATTGTTTATTTCGCGCTTTTGAGTAACCATATTTCTTTTTGCTGGGTTCAATTGTAATTTTTTAAAGTGTATTTCTCTATTCTTAATATTATGATTTCCAACATTTGGAAATGGTGTGTTGAGTATAATTTTGAACCTTACCTATTTATTTACTATCCAGCCGTTATGTTTTGACGGGTACTAACTAGTTTAGCTATAAATAGCCAGATATCTCTAAAATAATTATTTTGGAGTTACCTAGTTCTTGCAGTCAAAAAGCACCTCCTTGTAAAAAATACTGATTGCATTTTTTGATTACAAAGGACTTATTCACCACGAATTTGTTCCTGAAAATCAAACAATTAATCAGTATTTTTACAAGGAGGTGCTATTTCGATTAAGAAACAGGATTAGGCGAGTTAGGAAGGAACTGTTTGATTCTGGACAATGGTGGACGAAAAACGGAACAAAATCAGTTTTCTAAATAATCAAAAAGAAGAAGTTATTTAATGAGATGCTTGCAGATGGGCATTTGATGCAGCAAGGACAGTTAAATCATCTTCGATTTCTGAGGACGAAGAACGGAGGAGGTGAATTGAGTTTTTATCTATAAGGCTACATCTATCCTTGGATTTGAACGTGTTTCATGTTCGAAAATGTGCTATCGCTCACATAAATGCTGCCGAACATGGAACAAGTGAGTGAAGTATTTCGTTTAATAACAATTTATTCTTTTTACAATTGCTTTAGTGCATGGGCCGTTTAAAACTGCTGTGTACTAACCCTATTGGATACGCTAATCTCGACGTTAACTCATGGAGAAAATTTGTCTAAGGATTGCCAACTTGGATTTAAAGATTTTTTCTTTTTATTGTACTCCGTAATAGAAGAATAAATTTTACCCTTGGGGATTTTTTCGTTTAAAAAATATGCAAACAAAATTTGAAAATTTAAATTATTCAGGGAAAACAATCTGGCATAGTGTGTTTTAAAAGCTCATAAATTCCTTTGGAGGATGAAATTTATAAAATGAATCCTGTAGCAAGGTGCAGAAAAGTTCAGGCTATCTGAAAATACCATATTTATTGGATTATCAGCATTTATGTAGCTGTAAACAGTAGATATATTTTCTCCATAGGTTAACACTGAGGTGAGCAAATCCAATAGGGTTAGTACACAGCCTTAAAGGTATTACCAGGCTAGATGCGACCCGCGGGTTGCCAATTGGCCATCCCTGGTCTAAGACATAGATGCATGATCACCTCTTCGAAAAAAAAAACGTGAAATCTTATTATAACAGCTGATAAAAACAACACAGTAGACTCATAATGTAGAATTAAATATGAATAGGTATAAATGTTGTTGTTGTTGCTGATCCCTGTCACTCAGCAGAGCTAGATTAGGTCCATGATACCGAACACTCTAAAGAAGTCAATGACCAACAACGGCCATTCCAGAAAATCTTCCTTTTCAAGTCCCAAGTACACAAGGATAGAACCTGGAGTGGCTTGGCCTTTGGAACATTTGGTACAAGTTGGAAACACTTTTTCTTTGTCGGTATAAGTTAATGTTCTGAGGTGGCCATTATGAAAGAGGGCTATTGTAGTTTGCTCATGTCTGCTTCACCGGAGGGACAGAGAACTAGCGAGGCGATTACCCTGTCAGGATTAACCCAGTTGGGCTTCGGCCAGGTCGGGCCTGATGTGTACATCTTGGGAGTCTTGGGAGGCGATTACCCTGGTACCAATGGTGCACGGGGGGGGGGGATGGCGAATGCAGACCGTACAAGACAGTTGTGTTTAGAATACAGTTCAGTATACGTCAGAGGCGCTGGCATATCCATAGACTCATCATCACCTCTTTATACGGGGTATCAGCAATCTCGTTACCGGTGTGGCGTCACGACAAGTAGTAAGGCTATTCTCTCTGAGGCATTTTGAAGAAATTTCACAACTATTGATCCATGCCAAGAAAGACAGAGTTCTAATTAACAACCGAAGGCCAAATTTTTAAAACAAAAATTCAACAATTTATTAACAAAAAAATTAAACATTAGGCATTTTCGACATATTCACTTAATTTACGTGCAGATTTACCGTGCGCGCTCCAGGGCCCATTCCGGCCCAAGAAAAACAGGAGCCTCACAAAAACACAACCGCTCGGGTCGATGTTCTACGCCGCTCTCCCTCAATGTCTGGATTTTTCAGAAGGGGCGGAGGGCCAGGCAGATTATCGGCTGACAGTTCTTCTTGAGACGCCGAACTTTATTACATTCCGAAACGTTAAGTTGACAGCTTTAGTGGCTGCATCTGTGAGGAAAAAAGGTTTTTAATCCCCCCACGTGTTCCGAACTGGTGGAACCGAACAACACATTCTTTGAAAACACGCCGCTGTGTTTCAGCCCTTGTGGGGTCTCGAAAAAAAACCATATTTCCAGTACGCTACACCGGCAAGGTCTATATGGGAAGGGATGGGTATAAATAGCTATAAAAGGTAATAAAATGTTAATTATTTGTGGCAAAAATTTACATATTGTATAAAAAAATGTAGAATCATTGAATAGAATATAATCAAAACTCCTGCTACAAATTCAGGCTAACTAGAAGCATTTATTTTATAAACACATAATTTTTTGTCTCAACACATACCCTAATAAAATCAAGACTTCCGTAGATCTATTTAAAAGTAGATTTTAGTTGCAGTGTTAAGGTAAATGCACCTATAGTTGGCCATGTCCCTATAACGGGCCACCCTTTAGAAATGTCGAGAAATTAAGGGTCTATTGTTACCTAAGGCAGTAGAAGGGGTGGGGGTCATTGGCTACTACCTGCGAGGTTCCCTTAGCATTGGAATTCAGCTCATTCCTGTACTTTGTGCGAAGTGTAAGGCGTAATCTGCCAGAGAGAAGAAAATTTGTGTTTGTTTTAACGTCTGCTTAAGAAATCTGTTATGGCAAGTGAATTTTTCAAAAAAATTTATTTAAGTACTATAATGCCTGTTTATTGACTTAAGCTATTATTCATTACGATAGAATATATAATTCAAATTGTACAGTGATTAAATGACAAAAAACTTAGATTCCACTGTCAAAATAGCGTGGCCCATCATGGATCACGAATTGTTCCACTGTCCCTGTATTGGGCCAGCCCCGCCCAACATAGAAATAGTGTGTTGTGATAAATAATAATTTAGATAGTTAACTAATTAAATGTTATTTTTAAGTAAATTTAATTTTAGATGTTTAAGTTAATAAATTTATATTTCATTTATCTTTCAGTTTTATATATTTAGTGTTGTTGTACTGTAGTTATAAAATGAATAAACTGGTTTAAAAATATACATCATGTTTTTAGTTCCTTTTCTTTCCAATTTTATGATATTGTAGAATTGATTTTTGTTCCATAACAGATTAAATACATGGCCCATTGATGTTGTGATGGACGATATTGATGGCCCATTATAGGGTGGCCCATTATGAGTACATCGTATAAAATAATGGCTCATTATAGGTGCATCAGGTTGGTTATTTATGTATATATATATTTTTTTTTTATGAATGCAGCCAGTGCGCTCCAATTGCTACTGCAGATGTAAGACAGTTATTAAAATAGCAGGTAAAAATTTGGACCAGTTTGCTTTATGTATAGCTGTGAAAATTCAGATTTAATTAAATTTTTCTCTCAACCGGCCCATTACTGGTGCGTTTACCTTATATAAGTGGCAAATAAAGTTCTATATTCGTATTAAATTTTATACCACCAGTTAATGCTAATATTTTAGAGTAATAAAATTTCTTAACTTCTCGTGCTTTCCTCAGGGCGTATTTAATTTTATGTTAATGTCAATTCATATGTCAGTGAAATAAAAATTCACAACGAAATGAGATACATTATGATACACTATGATGTAAACATTATGATGTAGTGAAAATTTAAAGTCAGCTTTGTTTGTATATTCTAGCAAAAGATGGCGCCACTATAATAAAAAATCTTTATATTTTCTTTTATTCTTTATAATTTTCGTAATAAATACGAAAATGTCTTAAATATTTATCTCATAAGGTTGAAACTTCGTCGTACTGCAATATTTTTTCAATATTTTACACATTAATTATCAGAGAAAAGAAACTCACCGTATCTGATGTTCTATTGTATTTATTTACCTATTTTATGAGATAAGCATCAAATATATTCACAAATTTAAATAAAAAAATATATTTATTCATTTTTTTTTTCCAAATGCTTATTCTATTTAAGGTATAATTACTATAACAGGACCGTAAAACAAGTTTTGATAGGAGGGCTAAGAAATAACTGATATTTAAGCAGTTTTCATTGATCACTAGAAAAGTAATAGGTATTATAAACTCTTATCATTGTGGTAGTGTATGTTTCAATATAGAAATGATATAGAATACCTGAAAGACTCAGTAATGTCTCTGAATATAATTTTGCTGTTAAACAAAATGCTTTCACTGTTTCAATAGTATTTGTTTTTGTTTTTAATACAAAGAAAAAAAATTCCCTACATATCAGAAACAAATTTGTATCTATAAATAACTTAAAACATTAATGTACTATGTACGGCCTCTCTGAGAACACTTCAAATGAACAGGATGCAAAAATGATAAAAATAAAATATTATTTTAGGTAAGTATGAGAAATAACCCCCTCAAAAACAGAGTATATGAATCATTAAAAATCTAATACCGATTATAAACACCGATTACATTATGCTTATAAACCCTTAAATTTTAAAATATATTACTTTTTCATAATCATATGAATCAAAGTACTCATTTAAATTTGTAATACATATGATTTAGAATATATTACTAAAGCGGGAAATATTATCACTGTTTATAGCGTAGCTTCAATGTATATTATTTATATGAAATATAAATAAACCTTACACTAGTCACAGAAGAGGAGTGTCATTGCTTCGGAAGTGGCCAGGTGCAGATTATCCAACCAGCCCCTAAAGCAGTGGTTCTTAACATTTTCAATAGTCAACACTCCCTGGAATCTGAAAATAAGCAATCGCATCTCCTTAAAAACTGTATTTTTATTTATTATTTAGGAAAAGACATTTATCGTAGGATAATTTATTTATTCCATAAAAAATTTAATACATTTACAACATGCATTAATACATTTAATACATTAATACACTTACAACACATACTCTATTATTACATTTAAAACAATATCTACATTTTTAATGCCTACGTTGTTGTTTTTTGTTCATAATTAACCTTTGAAACAGCCACACGTAAGTCATCGGGTGCATTTAAGCGATTTCTGGCTTTTGTTATGATGTGCAACAGTGATGAAAAACTCATTTCACAAAGGTAAGTGGTGGTAAATGGTAAAAGTGTCTCTAATGCTGCTTTTGCCAATTCTGGATAAAGTTATTCTAACTGTGTACACCAGAACTTTTCTCAGTCCAGTTTTTCAAATTCCATTTCAATACGTGCATTAGCTCGTCACCCTGGTGAGGAGACGTTTGTCAGAGTATTTTTTAGTTTTCTTTTAGGTATGTTTTACGATAACATACGCATTTCTTTTGCTCGTTACGTATTTCATAAGAGATATCTTGTAAATAATATTCTTTAATGCTCAAACTTGAACTGCTATATATGTATATATACATATAATATATCCTTGAATAAGTGTCATTGTGTTTAAACTTCGCTTTCAAATCACAGTTCAAATAATATGAAAAGAAATAAATTGGGTGAGTGTGTGACGACAAGTAACCTAAGGAGATGAAGGGGCAGAGGGTCCGGGCCTCTTCAAAATTTAGGTGCATCCTGCATTTATATTGCATTGCATTAACCAAAACCCACTCTTCTAATTGCGTTTTTGTAAGACATAGAGGGCCGTTTACGGTATTTTTATCCCCTGGACCGTTAGAGTACAGTTGATAAGAAGGCTCCTATATTATCATGGTTAATATCCAACGAGAAACTTTTTGAGAACTCCATTCAAATTCAAAACTGGGCTCTGTAGCAATTTTCTAATGACAATAATTTAAATTTAAAACATTGTGCAGCATAAATATATCATAAGTTGTGAAGTTCACTGTTTCCTTTATCCTTAAGGTAATGCATATACTAAACAATGAACTCACCATTAACAAGATCCGACGAGGTTTTCTACACTAAACTATTTATTACAACACAATTAGACTGCATAAATACCGTACTCAATTGCTAACAGGCAACGGGGAATTATTTATCGCGTGTGTATCCCGATAGTTATATTACGGAAACCCTACCAGAATTCAGCCACACCACTGCTTGTACACACGCCACACTAACCTTTCTGTCTTCACTTTATCACCAGGTCGTTGGAAAGATAGCTAACTTCAAAAACGCCTTCGGTAAACTTGATAATGTCCGGCTGATGTACGGCAGAGCGATCTTCACTACAATTGTTTTTCGTTCGCCTCTGGTCTCCGTCCGACCTCGCTTCGTAGTGTTTTACCTCTCACTTTTAAGCGTGAACGCTACCCACGGAGATTCCCGCCTAGTAGAAAAGCGCTACTCATTTGAATAAGGCGCTTCTTCTTCTTCTTCAAACGGCGCTTCATTTAAACCAGGGGGTTAGCTTTGATTCAATACCTCACAAAGTCTATATAATGTTAAGTAGGTTATCAATGTGCAACCCTGAAATATTTCCGCTTGTTAAATAATTTTGTAAGGCAACATTTTCTTTTTTGTCAAATTTTGAAGTGCAGACCACTTCGATTCCACTTTTAATCTGATATCAAATCTAGCGCAATGAATATTAAAATCTCTGTCGTTTCAAATTCATTATAGTGATAAACCATTGTATTGACTCTCCATTGTACTGACTCTCAAGACAGCCATTATTGTATACCCATCTACAAAAATTTTGAATGAACATGTTTATTCAAAAATAAATCTCGAAGAAAAATCAACCTCTCCGGATGCACGTCGTGCACAAGACAAAATTTTAAACTCTGAGAATCTTGTTTCCGCTTCTTTATTACAAACTACAAAAGGTTTTGTGAATATATTTTGTTTTAACGACATATATCGGAGTTAAATAGGGGCTAAAATAATGTAATATTAATCTTTGATAACTACCACTTGAATTTCGCTAAATGAATTGGAAAATAGATTTTCTAGATTTTCTTAAGAATACGATGCCTTAAATAATGATTTTTTCAGAATTTTTTTTCAGTAAAGTACATGATCCATGTGTAAACTGTAATGAGTGGTTAGTTAAAAATTTAGACTCCAAATACATTAAATTTTATTTTATTAATGTTATTTAGGACTGTTATTTTTTTAGTTTTATGTTATTTCCTTTTTAATTTACAAGAGTAATTTCTTTAAAGGGTTAATAAAAGATCTTAAGAGCTCCTTACTTAACAATTTCTTTTTTTAAGGGCCCTCAGATTTTTTAAGTATTTGATTTTGATTCAAGGTTCTTGTTTTATTTTCCTTCACTTTGTTTTCTTTTCTCCAAGTACTTAATTTTGTATTGATTTATATGACTTTTAAATTTACTACTGTCGACGATGGGTTGTAGGAATAAGCAGGAAGTTCTTTTGTGTGTTTGAGAATCATTTTTTGTTGTAGTCTTAGCCTGGATTTTTTTTCTTTTCATGTGGATCCCAGTAACCAGCGGGGTAGGTTAAATACCTCACGTTATCTATTGAAATGGATCAGTCGCAGTTAATAAGTTTGTTTCTGCAAACTTGCCCTCTATGTAAAATGTCTATCCAAGTTAACCGTGGGCTAAAATTTCGCTGGGGGAAGTTAATGATATTTAATAACATTGAAGCTCTGTTTTACGAGTACAGTTTTTAAAAAAATCAGGAACATAGCGTATATTTCAAGCAATTTTTTTAATTATAAAGTTAAAATAAAAATGATTCACCAGACCGCGATCTTTTATTTTTTCAGGGGGATAGGTCTTGAATTTCATACTTTTTCTTTCGAGCTTTCTCGCAGAAAAGAAATATCCATTCTAGTAGGGAGATACTAAGTGAGCTGTCAAAGCTTACATCGTATTGTTTAGTAAAATCTATCACAATCGTTCAGTGCATTTTCTTTCACACAGACGAAATAAATTCATGTAATACAGGGGGGGGGGGAACATTAAAATCACTTGCATGTTGCTCTGACAAATGAAGATACAATCATTATAAATCCCAGAACAGCAATATACAAATATTTTTTGGGGGATTAAATCATCATGTAGCTTGTTACAAATTCGAAATAACTTTTGGAGGAAAGCCTTTCCTAAACCGAAGGTCCAGAAACTCCGAGCTTTCTCGCAGAAAAGAAATATCCATTCTAGTAGGGAGATACTAAGTGAGCTGTCAAAGCTTACATCGTATTGTTTAGTAAAATCTATCACAATCGTTCAGTGCATTTTCTTTCACACAGACGAAATAAATTCATGTAATACAGGGGGGGGGGGGGAACATTAAAATCACTTGCATGTTGCTCTGACAAATGAAGATACAATCATTATAAATCCCAGAACAGCAATATACAAATATTTTTTGGGGGATATAATCATCATGTAGCTTGTTACAAATTCGAAATAACTTTTGGAAGAAAGCCTTTCCTAAACCGAAGGTCCAGAAACTCCGGAAATTAGGCAACTAAACGTTAGCGTCAAATAAAAACCCTTCATATTTTTGGGAGGGAATGTAAAAGCATTTTTGATATTGCTCTCACCTTTCTAATCTAAAATGTAAACAACAAGGATTGGAAAGGAGTTTAGATACTTTTTGATATCGATGAATGTTTGAATTTTCAAATAGGAACGATAGGAGCATTCATCTCAGATTCGAGTATACGCCTCGGTAAAAATGAAGTCAGACTTATCCAAGCTCTTCCTGTGTAATTAAGCTATTACCCATGAGCTACACCTCCCTTTGCAATCATTGCAGTGTAGTTCACGTTGCAGGATGGACGTAAATACCTTTCTTCTAATATACTGATATCGTCGTCATCGAAGCAACATTAAAAAAAATTATAGAACGTATTGGATACATCCTATTTTGATGGACAGATATTGTCTGGGATCTTTTCAAACGCTTATGATTGAGTTAAGAAGAGATTAATCGAAAATTTTCAACTACTACTTCCGAATGACGATGCATACATTTATTGAGTTAAAACTTTGAATTTTTTGTAATGGTTAACCATATAGTTTGCAAACGAAATCACATCATAAAACTGCTCATAAAGTTTTTAAAAAGTTTTAAAATTTAAAATTTTCGAAAAAAGTGGGATAATTTAAAATTGTTATAACTCGAAATATTATCTGTCGAATTTCAATTTTTTTTCATTAAATTAAACAGAAATATGTTTTAACTTGAATTCAGCGTTTTTTAAAATATTAATTTTTGAAAAAATTAAAATTATTTAGAGAATTTTTAAAAAAAAAATGATGTAACTTATTTTTAAAAGATCATATTTTCAAAAGTAAATATATTTTTCAAATTTGTTGAATCAAAATTAAAGTAAAATAAAAGACATGTTCCAAGTTTGAACCATTTATCTTTAACGGTTCTTAACTTATAACAATTTAAAGATGAGAAATGGTGAAAAAACCCATCATGCAGAAAACGTATTTACAGGTTTAAACAGAGATTGGCTGCTATTAGAATGGTGCAAATAATAATAAAAATAATAATAATAATAATAATAATATCTGTTGTTCTAATTAAGATATAAACATGATTTAAACGTCGTTTAAAGCGTTATTTAAAGTAAAACATTCTTATGTTTTGTCCCAAATGGTCGGTCTTTCTTCAACCAAAGAAATTAAAATTTCTGTGTCAATTTTCTCCATTTGTAAAAAAAAGAAATCCACTGCAAAAAAACTGTAAAAAGCAACTAAAAAAATCACTTCAAACAATCACTACAGTAGCTAGATCGGCACTGGTGTACGTTTCCTTCAAAATAACCGAATCGTGTGTACTTCCCCTCTCAATTCTATACGCTGTAACGTAGTCAATAATACAAGCATTTCGCTTCAACTATTTTACTACGATACGTTAAGCATACTACAACTACAACAGTTAAGCAAGTATGTACAGCGAGTTAGAATTTACAGTTAGATATGTCAGGACGGCTTCGGGTTCACCGACAACGCTGGCCTACAAAAGGCCTCTCGGACCAGAGAGCTCTCTCACACTCTCTCTCACACTCAAAAACAGATCTCTTCTCCGTGGACTATTGGGGTTTTCTTTTATACGGTCGGCGAATTCAAAAGCTTTCTCCGGCGTTTGAAATGCTCGTAAGTGTTCAAAGTTTATGGGATTCCACATGTCGTTATAGTGTCAAAATTCTGGAGAGCCCTCGAACCACTCTGGGATTTATGCTTTTTATAACGTCAGAACCGCACATTACACGAACTTTATGGCCTCTTATCCTAGAGTTTATGAGACCACTCAGTTTAACATTTCGCCGATAGATGACATGTTTATGTTGAGGGGTAGGAACGGGCATCCCATACTTATATAATTACAAATTCCGTGTAGTAATGGAGACAACGTCATAACGCCAATGGCATCCGAAACGGCGGCTCGGCATCCGGTTTCGGTAGACAAAATCGAACATTTGCTACCGATTCGGTTGTTCTCCCGTTTGCGGTTTTCGGCCGCAACGTGTGAACGTACAAAACAAAATACTACACTGTTTACTGCAAACGAAACGACAAAACCGAGACGATCATAAAACCGAAACCGTAGAAGAAATACTCCCCCCAAATCCAAACATACATACTTCATCTTCAATCGTCGGTTCGCATGTTTCTGGAAGTAAAGTTCAAAGTCCTCGATAAACTCGTAGGATAGTATTGGAATGTGCTCTGTCTGAATCTGTCTAAAATCTTTGAACAAGCTTTTTTTTATGACTCTTTACGATGGGAATAGCTTCCGTAACAGAGCTTAAAAAATACAGCATGAAGTTAGACCAGGGGTCGGCAACGCGGTGCGCGGGAAGCATTTTGTGTGCAAGAAAGTGCCCGCCGCTCAAATATTTAAATTTTAGGAATTTGAGTTTAGATATTTTTGATTATTTGAGTTTAGATATTTGATTGAGAGAGGTGAGTAAAGCGGTTTTTAAATTTATTTCCACAGGTGAAAGAATTTCTATTATATATAGGAATGAAATTTGTTTAGAATTAAAGCAAAAACCTTGGTTAATTGAGCTAGTCTTTCTAACTGATTTAACTGTAAAATTGAACGAACTAAATTTGAAACTACAGGGTACAAATCATCATATATTGCTTCTATGACAAGTACGATAAATGCATTTAAAGCTAAATTGGCGCTCTGGAAATCGCATATGGAAAATATAATTTATCACATTTCCCAAATTTAAAAATGGTAATAGGAAATTATTACGATGGTAATGCTACCACCTATCAATTTGCCAAACATTTTGATTCCTGATTGAAAGAATTTAATACCAGATTTGAAGAATTCTACGAACTTGAGGTATTCTTGACGTTTTATATTAATCCTTGCACTCATACAGGGGACGATGTGACTCATAAAATTGCAACATATTTTGATATTTCCAATACAGGGGACTGAGAATTGGAAATTATATATATAAGAAATGACAATGAATTAAAATAACATCATAACGAAGAAAAATTCTGGAATTTAGTGAACGGAAATAGCTTCCCATTGTTGATAAAATGTGCTCCGAAATTGAACTCTCTTTGCGCGTCGACAAATACTTGTGAGTCTTTGTTTTTCAATATGTTTTCAATTGTTTTTCAAATACTTAAAATCAAAGTACCGATCAAGCCTCACTGACAGTCTTTAGACCAGGGGTGTCAAACTTGCGGCCCACGACGAACATTTTTGAGGCCCGGACAATATATTGGCACACAATAATATATAATAAAATAACCGACGCAGAATTATAATAAGATAGGAAGATAGATGTCAAGTGTCAGGACGTAAACATTAAATTTTCCTGTTCTTTTATATATGTTTATTATAATGTATTATTTAAAATAAACCTACGTTTCTATTAATACTGATTTTTTGCGGCCCACCAATAGTTAAACCTTGTTTGTTTGGCCCAAGTTAGCCTTTGAGTTTGACACACCTGATTTAGACAATTGCCTCAGAACTGGGATGTCGACTTAAATGCCACATTACAACGAGTTGACCGCAGATTTGCAATGCCAAATATTGCATTAATTATCAATTTTAAGAATATTTTGTTTAAATTAAAATTTGAGTTATGTATTAAAAATTTATGTCGCATTAATATTTTTATATTTAAATATTAACCTCCCCCCCTCCTCTTCATCGAGCGGTGCCCGCCGAACTCTCGGATTTCTGAAATATGCCCTCCTAGTAAAAAAGGTTGCCAACCCCTGGTTTAGACTATCATTTGAAGTCAACTGTGATAACATGCTAAATCATAGTTTTAATGAACTGGTCTAAACCGAGTTAGAAATTTTTTGTTCAACTAGTGTTTAGCCTCGACCATTATTTCGCGGCATATTTCTCTCGAATAAGCAGAAACACTCCGGTGTTCGAAGCCTTCATTAAAATTTTTGTAGCTAAGGCGACAATGGATCATGAAAAACTTTTTTTTTATTTATCCACCAATTGCTATGAAATTTTGTATACTTATACAGTGTTGTTTAGAGATGAAAATTCTAAATTAAAAAAAAAATCAGAATGTAATTAAGATATTAATTAAAATCAGTTTGTTAATTAGTCTATTTAAAAATGCTCCATGCGCATCAATTTTTGTCTCAGATATCTAATTTTCTTTCTTAAGCTAGCTTTATATAGTTATAATAAAAGTTACTAGCAATATTTGATTTACAGTCATATTTATAAAAACTAGAAAAGAAATCGATAAAAATGGGTCATTTTATTGAAAAAAATTTTTTATTATTTTAAAATTTTAAGTTGTTTTAAAATAGTACAATGAATTTATTAGTAAGTTTTATTCTAACATATATAAATAATCATTTTATGAAATTTTATGAAAATTCAAGAAAAATTATGATGCATGGAACATTTTGAACGACATGAAAATTTGTTTTGATAAAATAGCATTCAAAGGTTTAATTTAACGTAACATTTCCATTGTTTACGTTTGAAAAAATACTTATAACTCGGTTAATAATGATCGGATCAACATACTTTTTTTTTAATTTAAAGCTGATGAGTTACAAAATCATTTTCTTAAAGAAAAAAAATCGTTTTGGGGACATATTTTTGACAATCTGAAGGTCCATTGACGCCTTAATTGTATTAACTTATATTGTAAACTGGGGGTCAACTCGCGGGTGAAATTCTAAGGGAAGACTTAGCAGCCCAACAACTATTACTCTTTTTTGTTTTGCATCTAGTGAGATGCATCCTTTGTAGAAATGCATTAGTGTCCAGATTTAAAGTCACCGACTTTGTATCTCGAATCTTAGATTATTTAATAGAACAATAAATACTCTCTTTACTAAAAGTAGGTCTAGATGCAGATTTATTTTATTCTTCAGCAATGCACAATAAATTACAGAACACAGATTTCGCATTTAAAATTTTGTAAATACAATCAGAAATAAGTACATTATTCAAGTGTAGTCATACATAAATAATAAGTTTAGATGCAGATTTATTTTATTCTTCAGCAATGCACAATAAATTACAGAACACAAATTTCGCATTTAAAAGTTTGTAAATACAATCAGAAATGAGTAATTTATTTAAGAGTAGTCAGTAGTGAAACACCAAATAAGAAATTTTCAAAGTTTACAAATGTTTCCCTGACTCAAGTGAATAGATTTCCTTTTTTTATCGGCGAAAAAAAGTTTTGTGCACAATATATTCATTCCCGCAATATTAATAAGAGAAATATTTTTCAATATTTTGGTATTAATATCTAATTATATTATTCTATTATGAGATCAATATTTTTAAGAAAAAAATTTCCTAATTTAATAGAAATTTATTTTAATAAAAATGTGCAAATTTATGCAAGGAATATGTACACAGAGCACATTATTTCGAACATATTTTCTTTAACAAATGATGACAGTAACTCTCTAAAACCAAACAATCAAAATCTGTTTAGCTAGTAGTAACTATGAGTAACTTCATAGTTTTATTTTTTTTTACAGGAATTCGATTAATTTTTGTTTCATAACATGCAAGTAGATTGTAGAGTTTTCTGTATTATTAATTTCTAAAAAGATTTAAAAAAGAGCATAAATTTTTCTCTCAGTAACGTTCAAGAAATATACCTTTTTTGCCAAAAAAAAAGGATATTTGAAATATAAATTGGATGTATAAAAATATCCACCTTCGTATGTGGGTTTTTTTAGCTCAATTGTTCACTTAACATGCCTCGTCGTGACCTTTCCTGTCATTAAGTTCAGACTATTGACGTCAGAATCGTAATTCTCATTAATCAATGCAAATTAAATCCATGTTCCTTAAGTCGGACATTTTGCCTCGTTAAATATCTGAGATATATGACTGGGATCTCATGTTCAAGCCTCTTAATTTTATATCCTTTTTTACACTGCCTTGTTGAAATGAGGGTATTCCTTATTTCTTATATAATATTTACAAGATAGAAAGAACTGTTTATATACCATGTTTTTAAATTTTCTGTTGAATCATATAAACTTGACAATCCTATGTATTAGCAAATACTTTTTAAAAAAATTTTGATGAATTATCCCATCAACTTGAAAGGAAATGAAAAGAATTGGAAGTTAACTTGCGTTTAACTTTTCGTTCCCGTCCCGGCCGATAGATGGCTGCACCAGTCTAAAAAACAAAATTAACTGAAAATGGATTCAATGCTGCTTGAAGATGGCTAAAAGTATTAAAATAATGCATTGTCATCGTGTTCTGAGCTATTCTAAAAGTTTCAAATGTCTAGCTAGTCTGGAAGTTAGTCGGGAAGAAGTCGGGATTTGTACCGGACAAACAAAGACACACGCACACACAAACAAACAAACAAACAAGAAAGCGAGTTAATAAAAACATGGTAACAATTGCTAATATAACAACTGTTTAAGAATGTAAAGTATGCGGGCTCTCTTAGGCATGTTTGTAAGGCGCTTAAACATAAAATGATACCTGATAATCTACTGATTGTTTTAAGGCCAAAATTATGAGATGCACATCATAGTTTTTATGCTGAGGATTTTTTGAATCCTGCCGTTTTTTATCATGCTAAGCTTGCGAGAATCCTAGAGATCTTACTTTCATGGTAGTGTGTGGGTCAGTGGTGCACCCAGGATTTTTTCTTCGGGGGGGGGGGGGGGGTCAGAGATGAACGGATAAAAATATTTATAATGCAATTTCTATTGCTTTGGGGGGGGGGGGAGCAGGGCCCCTTGAACCCCCTGGGTGCGCAACTGGTGTGGGTGAATTGCGTAGCGGTCGCAAATCGCAACCTATCGCAATCTACTGTCACAGCCTCCTGAAATGTTTATGCATATTTCCAGCTTGAAGTACGTCCACATCAAACATAAAATCTCGCATATAAAACTTCGTTTCCGCACTCTCTCACAGATACCTTTGATGTGTTTTGTAGCAGTCAAGTGACTGACGAGCTTGCGCGTCACCGTGCAAATTAAGGCTACTGAATAAAGTTTTTATTTGTTTATAAGTTTCGTCGTTTTTATGTCTGCTAATGTTCCCTTCTACAAACAAGACACCTGCGCTCGCTATAATGTTCGACTCGGTGCGTTCAGTTCATTACAGTAGCATCACTATTCGCTTGAGTTTGTAGTAGACTAATCTGGCTCAGAACCTCTGACTAAGATAGCTACCATTTTTTACCATGTTTTTATTAACTTGCTTTCTTGTGTGTTTGTGTGTTTGTCAAGTACAAATCTTGCAATCGATTTTTTACTAACTTCCCGACTAGCTAGACATTTGAAACTTTTAGAATAGCTGAGAACTAGATGACAATGCATTTTTTAATACTTTTAGCCATCTTTAAGCAGAATTAAATTAATTTTCAGTTATTTTCAGTTAATTTTGTTTTGTAGACTAGTGCAGCCATCTATTGGCCGGAACGGGAACGAAAAGTTAAATGCAAGTTAACTTCCAATTAACTTCATTTTCTTTCAAGTTGATGGGATAATTCATCAACAAAAATTTTTTTAAGTATTTATTAATACATAGAATTGTCAAGTTTATATGATTCAACAGAAAATTTAAAAACATGGTATATAAAAAGTTCTTTTTATCTTGTAATTATTTATTTAAGATAAGAAGTATCCTCCTAGTCAATGAACTGCGACAGATATTAAAACGTCTAAACTAATATTTCTTATTTCTTTGGGGGTAAATTATTTATTACATTTTTGCTACCGAATTCTTTAGTTCCAAACAAGTATCGGCCTCGTTACACATGATAAAATAATCTAACTGTAGACTTAAAGGTGGGAAGAAAGTGGACAAACTGAAACAGTAGGGACAATAGACAGGCCATGCGGCCTTTTTATTATTTCCTTGTTTCATAAAGCGGAAGGTGTGGCTTTAGATATAAACAGAAACAATCATTTAAAAATCAAACTTCCTAGTTTGGTGTTTTGAATGCTTTTAGATAATAACAATGTGCATAAATACAGGCAGTGTATAATAATTTGCTTTTCAGGAGTTTCTTTGTTGTAAATATAGTTAGGGCTTCGTTTACTGCCACTTAAGACTACAAATTTATTTAGACTATCCATGTAGCATGTTTACGTACTATTCAAAATGTTTATTGCGTTCAATAAAGATTAGGAATGAAACGTTGAGGCTGATATGAAAAGTTTCATTTTCAAACATATCAACTACGGGAGAAAAGCCGGAAAAAAGTACTTCAGATAACTCAGACGTCCAAATTCGTGTAGTATTTCTAATACTGTTATATATAATACCTTACTTTAAAGAACGAAGAAAATACAATAAAAAATCATGGATGTTTCGAGCTGTTCGCATTCGTGTTTCAATAGTTCTTCCCAACTATTTAGCCAGCGAGAAGCAAGAGATGTCCAGAGGGTTCGTAATTTGTTCGTAATATGTTCCAAACTGTAGTTTTAATGAAAATATACTTTAGTTAATTGAAAATGCTCAATCACGCTTTACAGTGCGTCTAAAAACTTTAAGGACAGCAAAAAATTAATTTTTTTTTCATAACTTTCAAATCAGGTGAAAAAAATATACTATAATATGTACCATAAAATTGAAATCTAATTAAAAAGTCAACAAAATTTATCTATAAGTATTTTATAACGAAAATAAAATAATTATACAAAAAAACACTATTTCCATCTGTGCAAAAACTTTAAGGACAGGAAAATAAAAAGAATATAGTAATGAAGAAACAAATACTTAATATATTATGCACCCACCATTGCTTTCAATTACCGCAAATATTCTATCTTTCCTGGACATTATTAATTTTTGGCACAGTTCGGGACTGGTTACCATTCATTTTCCATCGTAGATCTTAGTTCTGAAGCTGGGGAAAAATGCCTTCCAGTTTTGTAAAGTCATATTTCTAGATCTTCCCCACAAGTTCTCGATAGGGTTTAGATCAGGACTTCTAGGTGGCCATTGCAAAACTTCAATATTTTTCTTCTGGAACCAGAGTTTTGTCCTACGGCTTGTGTGGATAGGAGCATTATTTTGCTGATAAATCCAATTTTTCCCCTGCAGAAGTGTTGCAACAGGTGAAAGGTAGAAAGAAAGAGTTTTTAGATATGCCTTTGAATTAACTTTTCCTAAAAGAAATGTAAGTTATCCCACGCCGCTAAACGAAAAGAAGCCCCATGTAGCATTTAAGAACTAAACATAACAAAGACATGCAAATAAAAATGTCTAAAATTAATAGAAATGTCCCAATCCGTAAATGTAAATTAAGAACATTAGAATTTTCTATATTTAAGTAAAAAAGATCCCTTCCTTCCCGTCTACTGATTTTCTTTTGTAAATCGGTCAATACAGCCAACTCAAACCGGAAATTTGGTGAGCAGTTTCACTCCTCCCTTCTTTAATAAATAATAAAGCTCGTCCCTTTTTGGACGAAACACAATTAACTCTTCCCAGACGGACTAGAATGTAGCAATTCGCTGTAGCGTAAATCTTAACGAATGTATCTTATTAACTGTTTCCTTTTGTACATCATTAACAAAAAACTTGAGACAGACTTCGCGCAGTTGAAGTAAATTAATAAACGCTTATTGTAGAAGGATAATTTCAAGTTTAAATAAAATCGCGAATTTTTATCCCAAATAATAATTTACAGTTACTACCACTAAATAATGCTGAACTCCCATTTAAGGAATTGGTTAATTGAGATTACAAATCATAATCGCTAATACTAAAAAGTAACAAGATTCACGGATTTCAAAAAAGAATAAATGAGGTAAATCCCTTTTATCTCTTTGTTTATCCTCCAGCAACCAACAAAGACTCGGACACATCAACTAGTGATAAAGCCGGTGTTCATCCAGGAACTAAATAGATGTGTTGTGTGTTGAGCTTGGAGGGAAGCTTTGATGACTTTAAATAAGTAACTAATTCAGCACATTTTTCACAATTAAATATTTAGGCTTTATTTCAAATTGAGAAGAAAAAGCTTTATTAATTAGTTTCCCTCCACTTCCTGAGAATAAGGCATTGCTGTATAGAAATACATCTTCGAAATCGAAATTATTTTAGATATCTGAAGGATTATCTAAAACATATGTCTGACATATTTTTACTTAATTAGTAATAAAATCATAAATTTAGACAGGTTTACTGGCGTTATAACTGCCGGTAAGCCTTGCAATTAATCAAAATTTTAAATTGTACTGGATTGCTTAGATATTGCAGACATTATATACACATACGATAATCTTCTCAAATATGCATCAAAATTTTCCTCCACCAGAGAAACTGATGTACCACCACTGAAAATTAAGTAACTCGGACGCCAGTGTAGAAATACATTTTCTTGTGATTCTAAAAGTTTTAAAAGTGAACACTCAGCTTAATAATGAAGCATAAAAGAAATCTTTTCTAACGAATGTGCTGTTCATTACGCGGTTATCCATTTTTATGACATTTTCTAATAAGTATAAGAAAGTTTTTCTAAGATACGTAAAATTTTCTGAGAGAATGTACAACTTTATAGGTATAATCTTTGATGATATTGTTTAAACGCCTTTGCAGCTGAAACAGTTATCTGTGCTGTGTTAAAGTAGAAACTGTTTTTGTAACACCAATCTCTAAATGCCAGAAACATCTCTACCGTTATTAGCTTTTGGGAATGACCTAATCGATACCCAGTCCATTCGAAATGGAGAGGTACACCATAATTTTACATAGGCTAAGGCTCAATGAATAAGATGTAAATTCTGCGTATTGAAATTTTTAATTGAAGTTTTTGTAACGTAAAAAGTTTAGGGGTAATATGACAAAATTAATGGGACCACCCTCAAGGGAAGTAAATTTTCTTAAATTTAAAAGCTCACTTCAAAAATGTGCATGAAAATAAAATGTCAGTTTTTCACTTCGATTTTCAAACAAACAATACAGTGTGTCTTTCTGAATTAACAATTCCTCAGAAACGGAGAACTTAATCTTTAAAATGGTACCTCATTTATGGATTTTGGTTAAGAAGGAAGGGAGAGAAAGGAATCGACACAAAAACTTACCTTCTACAAATAATAGATATGGTTTTTCCATGCAAAAAGAATAATGTATGTACACCTACGCGGATGTTGCTAATAAAGAAACTCATTAATGAAATCACAGAATGATAATTAGTTCAGTGCGATTGATAATGGCAAAATAATAAAAGCTATCGCGCGCCATCTAGGGGAAGAAAAATTGTTTACAATGTTTATACTTCGGTGTTTAAACAAACAATAAGATTTGTTATTCTAAATTAACAATTCGCACGAAGCGGAGATCTTAATCTTTAAAAGGGTACACCATTTATTGATTTTGGTTAAGTATGAAGGGAGAAAAAGGGATAAAACAAAAAACACCATTTAGAAATAATATACATAGGTAATACAAATTTTGTACCCCGTTACCATCTCGTGGCGTCCTCGATTTCGGGAATTTTTATCTGGATCCCTTAAAAAGAGAAATTGTCGGGCAGTTATTTTTGAAATTCAAATAAATATTCTTAATTTTTTTATAAATAAAATATTATTTTGGGTTTTCTTACCAGTTTCTTTTTAATAATGTATATACAGATATGGTTCACCTAAAACCAAACTGAAAAAATGTTTAAAACCCATCAATTTTTAAGAAATATGAGTTCTTTAAGACTTTTAAAATAAACCAATGTTTGTTTTTAATTTCATTCTATCCCTACATCTAATTTTGTGTCGTTCTACATAAGCGTGAATTCTCAGAACTGACCCTGATCATTTTTAATATAACTAAATTGAAACTATAAATTACTTATCTTTCTACTCAAAGTATGTTATTCTAAGTTATCGATTCGGGAGTAATATAGACTTTGTTTATTTAGTGTCGGCGTCTGTTTCCCTTTTATTATATATAGATTTATTTTCTCCCGTATCAGAAAACAATATATATATATATGTGTGTGTGTGTGTGTGTGTGTTAGTTAGTTATTTCTCTGCGTCACAGGTAAAGTGGATTTTTTAATACATATTTTAATAATATTCGTCCAATTTTCTACCCCCCCCAACCACCCCAAATGTATCTAATGCAAAAGTCTAAAATGAAATATTTCTGTTAGATGCTTGAAAGTGAATCTTAAGTGATTTAACGAGATATTGCAAGCATAAAATCTTTAGAATGGATTTCAGATATCGTAAGGGATTCAACTTTCATTTAACCACAGGACCAAAAAGTTTCAAAGTTTATCCTAAGCGTCTTTGAAAAATTGAAACAAGCATGAACATCTTCTCCGGCATCGGTTCAACCAAATAACGACAACCAAAGCAATCTGAGCCGTACACGGAAGCACGGACTTCTTATAGTCCGAAGGTAACATTAAAATAAAATGAACATTCTATAATATATGTTATACTAGCTGAATACCTGTGCTTCGGTACGGACTGTCGGTGAACTTACGCGTGAGCAAGCTACGTAAAACTGAGAACATGGGAGAAACAATTTCCACTTAAATCTACGTCAGCGTATTTTACAGTTTGGTTTTGAGGCATATTTATCGTCATGGCGAAGCATACTTTGAGGGGCAATTGCAGTCTCTTAACGTCAAAGGTGAGGGCATTGGGTATTAGAAGAATGCGTGGCACGAACACTTTATCTCCTTGAGCACACGCTCGATAATGGCTTCGATTAAATTTTTTGCAGGGATTTGACTTGTAGTCTAGTGTCATCACACAATTTCGGTAGTTTTAAATTCAGAAGGAGTGTGCCTTACGCGTGTGCCTTATTACGCGTATGCCTTTTCGCAGACAGAGCTTATGGTATGGAGACCCGGTGATTTAAGGGAATTTAAAAAAATCTATCGGATAGTTAACGGCATCGCCTGAATTACAGACAGTGTCTCTCGACTGTCTAAATTTCAGCCCTTTGGGTCCAGCGGTTTGAGCTGAGCAAGGTCTTTCAATCAGTCACGGAACTGTTTTATATATAGGTTTAATTTAATATCCATAAAACATGCTAATTTTAATTAAATTCTTAAAAAACTTCCATCTCAATTAGTCTGGTGGTTAAATTTTATCTTGTACTGTATTTTCATTTTTTTTGTCAATTTATTTTGCTGTTATGCACGTGACGCAAAATTAATTTAAAGTATCACAAAAAAAGAAAAGAAATCACGTGATTAGCATTTAATAAATTAAATTCTAAAAATTAATCTTTAGAAATTCACCAAAATTCAGAAAATGGAGGTAAAGATTCAAAATAGATTTCATTTTAAAGGAATTTTCATGGTCTTTCTCGTGATATAAATTTTATAACCTTCAGATTATTATTTTAAATGCAAACTTTAAAAATTGTTACAAAAACACTTTAAAAATTTAATTTTAAAAAATCTAAGAAGAATTTTTCAAAAATCTTTCTTAGTGCACCCCTACACTATAAGAAGAATCGCCATGCAACAATTCAGCCCTTTAGGTCTAGCGGTTTGGTCTGTGAGTTACCAGCTGTCACTCAGTCAGTCAGTCAGTCAATCACGGAACTGTTTTATATATATAGATAGATTATATATATATATATTTTTTTTATTACCATGTTTTTATTAACTCGCTTTCTTGTTTGTTTGCTTGCGTGTGTGTGTGTGTTTGTGCTTGTGTGTGTGCTTGTGTGTTGTGCTTGTATGTGTGTGTGTGTGTGTGTGTCTTGCAATTTTAAGTGTGTGTGTGTCTTGCGATTTTTAACTAACTTCCCGACTAGCTAGACATTTGAAACTTTTAGAATGACTAAGAACACGATGACAATGCATTATTTTAATACTTTTAGCCATCTTTCAGCAGGATTGAATTCATTTTCAGTTAATTTAGTTTTGTACACTGGTACAGCCATCTATCGACTGGGACGGGAATTAAAAGTTAAACGCAAGTTAACTTCCAATTAACTTTATTTTCTTTCAAGTTGATGGGATAGTTCATCAAAAAAATTTTTAAAAAGTATTTATTAATACATAGAATTGTCACGTTTATATGATTCAACAGAAAATTTAAAAACATGGTATATTAAAAGTTCTTTTTATCTTGTAATTATTATTGTATACATATTTTTAATCTTTATTAAGTAAGAAATTGAAAATATCTTTATATACCTAAGAAAATACAAAATATTCGTTTCTAATAATCCTCCCATAACTTTGAGGTGCGTCTTAACGTATGAAAAATATGGTATTATTCGACGTAAATTGCTAAGAGTAAGAGCCCGTTTCTCTAAATGTGTCGGCAAATATAATTTCAATGTCACTTTAATTTTCCAGAAATTAATCGGAAATAAAAAATGTGTTTCAGTGGTTGAAGTTCAGGTAAGATTTTTCTGAGATGAAAATCGTGATGGTTTAAATTTTTACTAGTAATTGGTAATTAGGAATGCTGAATTAGTTATAATTGTGGCGTAATAGCTTTGGGTAATATTGTTTATTAGTATTTTGAAAGTTTCTATTTCCTCATTAAGGTGAAAATGGACCATGAAATTTTTTTTTAAATTTATTAACCAATTGCTATGAAATTCTGTATACTTATACAGTGTTGTTTAGAAATGGAAATTCTAAATTTTAAAAAAAATCAGAATGTAATTAATTAAGATATTAATTAAAATCAGTTTGTTAATTGCTCTACTTAAAAATGCTCCATGCGAATCAATTTTTTGTCTCAGATATCTAATTTTCTCTCTTAAGCTAGCTTTATATAGTTATAATAAAAGTTAGTAGCAATATTTTATTTACAGTCATATTTATAAAAACTAGAAAAGAAATAGATAAAAATGGGTCATTTTATGCAAAATTTTATTAAAAAAATATTTTTTTACTGTAAAAATTTTAAGTTGTTTTAAAATAGTATAATGAATTGATTACTAAGTTGTATTCTAACATATATATAAATAATCATTTTATGAAATTTTATGAAAATTCAAGAAAAATTATGACGCATGGAACATTTTGAACTTACCAAAACGACATGAAAACTTGTTTTGAGAAAATGTCATTTAAAGTTTTAATTTGACTAACATTTCTATTGTTTACGTTTGAAAAAAATAATTATAACTCGGTTAATAATACACGGATCAACATACTTCTTTTTTAATTGAAAGCTGATCAGTTGCAGAATCATTTTCTGGAAGAAAAAAAAAATCGTTTTGGAGACATATTTTTGTCAATCTGAAGGTCCATTGTCGCCTTAAAACTCCATAACAGTATCAATATCCATAAGTTTGTTTGACTTCCCTTGAATATGATGAAACTGTTAGGTGTCGAATTAAGTTGTAAGTCTTTCATTATTCAACGTCTTTATGTGTTTTGTAAAGAGTGGTTAAATTAAGTTAAAAACAAACATGTCTATCATCTTCAAGCATATGCCATGTATAGACGGAAATAAGGGTCAATATGAATATACTCACAAAAATAAATGAATTAATAAAAAAACGCAGAAAACTCGGGATTGCAAGTGCCGCTACTTACGTATCAAGACTGATCCCACGTATGAAGAGCTTCTGACACGTTGGCTTTCATATAACTCTCCATATCTCAAAGAAACCCCTGAATCCCCGAGCCTTAGCTGTCATAGATTGCGACTGATCCATTGAAAATATAACGAGATTCGGGATACTACTGTCAAGCCCCGGTGAAGGGATGGAGACAGATCAATTCGTCAGAGGTAGAATATGACACACATCGCTAGAGAATTTTGCTGCAGGTGAATCGAAGATACCGCCAAAACTCCTAAATCTGGATTAATTAGGTCGTACAGCTTGGCATCTTTCACTTTTTTTGTATTTCCTCCCATGCTTTGAAGAAATAGCCATATTATCTTAATATATCGATATAATAATTTACAGTGCAAATACTATCATCTATTCTTTTGATAAGGCGGCATTCATGCAAATCGTTTATCATATTAACAATTTTGTGGCCTGCAGCATTTCAGAAGGTGACGTTGATGTAAAAGGACTTTGCAGCTGGGTTTTGTACTACCTGGCGTATCATTTTAAACACAAACGAAAAAGAGGGAGACAGAAAAAAAAATCTACTTTTTTATATGAGTATTCGTAATGTTTATTGGTGTAGTTTTCTACGTCGTCACACAGAGCTAATGTGTCTTTTTTTTTTCCATCGCAGCAATGTAAATATGTTTCAATAGTGTTGTAAGGTTTACATAAGATTCGATTCACAATAATCGAACTTTTAGGTGAATAAAGTTAAAGAAGCCGCTTAAGATATGCTAATTGCGACATACGCGGTGGGTATAAATACCAAGCAGCTAGATTAAAGAGACGAAGTGAGAGGAAGTGTTGAGGAAGGAGCAAAGAAGGGTCGAACGATGTGAAAGGAAGTGAAAGGAGGAGTAGAGCTGACGAAACGAATTATCGAGCTGGAGCTAGGCTTAGGGCCTGTTCACATAGGAGTCCTTTGCGTTGCGTTGCGTTGCGTTAAGGAAAAGATGACGTGGAGACGAAAATAAACCAATTATAGGCCTCCAAACGATTAGAAATGAAATTTTTAACGCCTATGATTGGTTTATTTTCGTCTCAACGTCATCTTTCCCTTAACGCTACGCAACGGACTCCTATGTGAACAGGCCCTTAGAGTATGGTTTAATAATAGTTGAGTTTTTCGAGCAGCCGCTGGAGATATAGCTAGGTTGCTCCAAACCTACGCGAGTTCTTGTTTGGCCCAAAGTTTACGCGGCAGCTCTGCTGGTTGACTTTCAAAGTATCTGTGAGTATTGCAAAGTGTATTTTTCTTGAATGAGTAGTTATACCAGTGAATATACAAAACTTTAACCGTCCCGGCGTTAGCCATACGGAGTTTTTTCATGAAGCCCCGATACAATCCCTCATTCCAAGACCCGCAGGATCGGAAACTTGGACCAAAACAAAACAAGAAAAAGCCAAACAGTAAAACAGAAAAAGAAAGCGAAAAGTAAAACCAAACTGCGGGCCTCAAAACAAAAATAAAACACTGCGCTAAACAATAACCTTAATTAGGATTTTCAATTCTGAATTTACAAATACTAGTTGCAGTTCCTGTGCTCCGTTCAATCTTCGTCCTTATTTAATTACTAAATAGTTCTCTATTAGAACTTTTAGATTACAGCTACATATATTTGCAATTGTATGTAAGTTTGTGCAACTACACATACAATTGCAACTGCATATACTTAAAATTACAGTAGTTATTTAATTATATAATTCATTAAACAATATTAATTTTCATATAGCGCCCCTTTATGATGCACAAATAAATACGCCAAATACAGACAATATTAATACGCATAGATAAATATTACACATACAAACATAAACAGATACTAAACATTTAAAATTCAAGCATTTCACATTATAATCAAATACTCATCTAATATATAAAAATGAATGTTTGTATCTCTGTAATTGTATAGAAATCCACAGTTTAGGAGCAACGATCGTGAAATTTTACATACAGACGTCTTTAAAAACAGCCGGGGGTCTGAAGAATTTCAAAAATCGAAATTAATTACCGTTGATTTTTAATTAATAAAAAACCAACAATTTGTAAGCTGTTACACTTTGTGGAATCACCCCTCTGAATATGGCGTCCACGTTAGGGTTAGCGGGCAAACAGCGAGCGAAAAGATAAAAATAAATAAAATCAAAAAGTTTCAAGTTATATATTAAACCAGAATAATAAATGAAAATAATAATCTTTCAAGTCAGATTTTATACTCTAAAATAAATCGGATCCAACGGCATATTGACACTCTCACACGCGATGGAAAATTCGAATCAACCACGCTAAGTGTCACGATCTTTTTTAATCGCTACTGCAATCCCCCTAGCTTATGTCTTTATGTCTATTGAAGAGTTAAAGACTATGCTTCTATCCTGCTAACTTATTTCTCACTTAAAACTCCTCTTACTCCATAAATGTATGTATATTCACCAACCCATAGCAATTTTCCAAAAAATTCATTGCGTATATTTTTTACTTTACTCACCAATTTTGTGTATAATCGTGGCGTAGTCGTTAAAACGCTTCATTTGGTACCCCGTAAGACTCGGATTCGAGTACGAGATCGTGCAAATTTTGCTAACCTGACTTTTTCAGCTTTTTTATGAAGGCTTTTTTATTTCAGCTTTTATTTTATTATTTTTTAATTATTATCTTTATTTTATTTTATTATTTTTTAAATTATTATTTTTATTTTATTTTATTATTTTTTTTAATTCTTTTTTTTTCAGCTATTTTATGATGAAAGACCGAATATAGCTGAAATCTGAGGAGTTTATTATACATTTATATATTTTTAATTGGTTTTCATATTATTAATGTGTATAACATTTCGTATGCTTTTTTTTCTATGTTATTTATACTGTGTTTAGTTTTTTAATGGATTTTGGTAGGTTTATTATAAATTTATATATTTTATGTTTTACTTTCCAGGATTTTTTGCTCCACTGATAAAGGCTAAATCTTTTCTATGTTATTTATACTGTGTTTAGATTTAAAATTGATTTTGATTAACAAACATTCATCAATAATTTATTTCTGGGCATTGTATTGCTAACAATTAGGATAACTAACAATTTTTGAAGGATGCGATTTTCGATTCACAGATGTGCAATAGATGGCGCCACTATTTTAAACTTTTAGTATTCTATAAACCAACACCTCCTAAACGTGTTCCTAAACGAACGGTACATTCAAACTAAATACAATGTCACTGTATGCAATTAATGCCAATATATATATATATATAATAAATACGACGATCAATATATACGATGGATGTAAAAAAAACAAAAAAATATATTAATAAAAAAAATCGTAAGGGATAATTTTATAGACAAAATAATGTAGAAGAAAATATTCAAATTAAATCTTATAGGACATACTAAAGAATATAGTACAGTTAATGTAGTACAATTTGAGGAACATATCTTTTACATTATTTTAATATTTTTTTTAATAATGTCCAATCGTCTGCTGCATTAGCAAGAAAAAAAGTATTTTTTTGCCTATTTCGTTGTTATGTGAAGATAAATTTATTTAAAGTAACAGAAAAAGAAATCACGTGATCAGCGTTTAATAAATTAACCTTTTACATGCCAATGTTTCTTTTTTGGAACACCATGTTTAATATTTTTTTAAAAATAAACTGTGATATCTGTCAGTTTGAAAAAATTACCGTATATTATAGAAGGCATGATTGATTTCTTGACTTTTTTTTTTCAAATATGAATATTTTAGCGTAGAAAAATTTCTAAAAATCAGCTTTTTTCACAATTTTTACAGTACGTAAGAAAAAAAATTCTATAAAATTCCTAAAAATTCAAATCCACCCAAAAATTTCCTCATCGTACTTGCAAAGGACAAGTTTAACGAGTTAATAAAATAAATTAAAATAATAACAAGAAATATTTCCTCAAGACTGCGTAAAATGCAATGTTCCAAAAAAGGAACATTGGCATGTAACGATATACAAAAGCAGTGATATCACACGTGATCAGTGATTCTGCCGTCTGATTACTTAGAAAATTCAGCCGAACTTACAAAGCTGTATGCCCTACAAAAAGGAGACTCTTTAGGCGTCGACGCAAATGACATTCGACAGTTTCTTGGATTACTGTTGTTTAGTGGCTACCACTCAGTATCTGATGAAAATACATATTGGAGCTCTCAGGAAGATTTGCATATCCTAATTGTTAACAATACAATGCCCAGAAATAAATTTCGGATGTTAAAAAAGTATTTCCACATTGTTGATAATAGTAAATTGGAACCAGGCGATAAATTAGGGAAAATTTCTCCCTTTTATAAAGAGGTTGGAAAAAATTTTCGTCAATTTGGATTTTTTTCATGAAAATATGAGTATCGATGAATCCATGGTTCCGTGTTATGGACATCGTTCGGCTAAGGTGTTCATACGTGGAAAGCCAATTCGCTTTGGTTTCAAAGTTTGGATGATCTGCTCAGCAAATGGTTATCCTTATGCTATGTCTATCTACGGTGGAAAAAGTTCGAAAAATGAAAATTTGCCACTTGGATCAAAAGTCGTCTCCGAACTATTATCTTTTATTGACAATTCAGAGAAACGCAAAATATTTTTCGATAACTTTTTTTACATCGTACGGTCTGCTGAAAGATTTATCTAACAAAGGCTTTAAGGCAATCGGCACAGTGTGAGATTCCAGAACGGGACAATGTTCTCTTAAAACAGCAAAAGAAATATCGAAATTTCAACGTGGAGTTTGATTACCGATGCGATGGAGAAGTTTATATGTGCCATTGGAACGATAGTTTTGTTATAACTATTACATCAAATTTTATCACTCACGAACCATTAGGAAGACCAAAAAGATATGTCCGAGCTAAAATAAAAGTTGATTTTCCTTAACCTTACATTATAAAATTATATAATAAAGGAATGAGTGGAGTACACCTGTTGGACCGACTTCCTGGAAGTTATCGAGCAAAGTTACGCAGCAAAATATGGTACTTTATTCCTTGATCATAGTGTGGCATGTAAAAGGTTAAATTCTAAAAATTAATCTTTAAAAATTCACCAAAAATCATAAAATGGAGGTAAAGATTCGAAAAGGATTTCATATTAAAGGAATTTTTATGATCTTTTTCGTGATATACATTTTATAACCCTCAAATTATTATTATTACAAAATGCAAACTTAAAAAAAAGTTACTAAAACAACTCAAAAATTTAATTTTAAAAAAATCTAAGAATTTTTCAAAAATCTTTCTTAGTGCACTCCTACACTATAAGAAGAATCGCCATGCAAAATTTCAGCCATTTTATTTCCCGCGGTTTGGTCTGTATGTTGTATGTCAGTCAGTCAGTCAATCAGTCAGTCAGTCAGTTAGTTACGGAACTGTTATATATATATATATTATTATTACTATCTTTATATCGTAACGTTAACTTCATGCGCACGCATTATTTTCCTATGCTTTTTTTATCTTTATTATAGCGTAATTTTCATATGATTTTAAACAACAATAATTTTTAACTGGCATTCAATTCGCTGTTAAAACTTTATATTTACACCCTATTTAAAAGAAGTAGGGTGTAAATTTTTCAAAGAGGATGTTTCAAGACCCAACTTCAAAGAAGTAGGGTGTAAATTGTAGGGTAGAAAGTTGGTAAAATCAAAATTTTGTGCAATGTATTGTGTAAATGTATTGTGCAATGTTTTGTGCAATGTTTTGTGTAAAAGTAGTTTTTTTCTAAAAATTAATTTATTTCGCTAAATGCTAAATATTTTATGCACGCGGTTTATATTATTATTACTATCTTTATATCATAAAGTTAACTTCATACGCGAGCATTATTTTCATATGCTTTTTTTATTATTATCTTTATAATAGCTTTATTTTCATATGCTTTTAAACAACTATCGTTTTTATTCATATTATGTTGGTTTTTTATTAATTAAAAATTAAGGGTAATTAATTTCGATTCCGGAAGTTCTTATTATCTTTATTTTCATATGCTTTTTCATTTACGAATTATTCAAATGTTGGTTAAAAAACTTATGTAATTCATACATTTGCGTGAGTTTAATTATTGTAATTAATAAATTTATATTTCTGGAGAGGATGTTTCAGGTTTTAGTGGTACTATGATGAAAGGCTGAATCTACCAAAATTCTGAGGAGTTTATTATGGAGAGAAAAGGAATTTAATATGTAGAGGATGTTTATAGGAGTTTAATGTGGAGAGGAGTTGAATGGTTTGCAGCCCTCAATCAAACACTTCATTTTTTAAGAGGCAACGCTAGAGTCATATCATGGTTCTATTGGAAATTTCAGCTAAACCTGTAATTTCAGCTTCTTTTTATGCCCAAATGATAAAAGGCTAAATCTAGCTGAATTCTGAGGAGTTTATTATAATTTTATATATTTTTTATTGGGTTTTCATTTTATTCATGTGTATAAGATTTCACATGTTTTTTTCTATGTTATTTAATACGTGTTTAGTTTTAAATTAATTTTGGTTAGCAAACATTAGACAATTTGACATTTTTACTTTTCAGATTTTAGTGCTTCAATGATGAAAGGCTGAAATTCCTGAATTCTGAGATGTGTATAACATTTCACATATACTTTTTCTATGTTATTTATACTGTGTTGATTTTGGTTAACAAATATTGTTAAAATCCCGGGCAATGCCGGGTACTTCAGCTAGTTTGTAATAAATTTCCTTTTTTTTTATCATCACCTATTTTCACACACAATCCTGAGTTGGTTCAGAACCTTCAACACGCCAGTCGAGTGCGATAGTGCCGCTCCACCGTTCTTCACATCAATACACATTATTTCAACTGTATATTCATAAAATTAACTTCATTTAGTAAACCGTACTCATTACGTATTAAGCAAAAATTATTTTATTCAATTTATAAACACTATTATTCACCATATTAAAACTGATATAATTTTATTAAATAGTCATACAGTTTTAGCCACTAATATTCTAGATGGTAAACTTCTACTTTAATATTTTGCTTTACCCTCAAACCAGCGCCGCACACTACAACAAACTCCTGGCTGCTCATTGAAGGTCAAGCAGTCATGCATGCACGACTTGTAATACGCATATAAATTTCGGCTCACAGAGCCTATAACTATATTCGGATTGCATTAGCCAACTCCAAGTGTTAAAAGTTTGTTAATCCTGTGATGTAAGTACCATAATCATTCGCTTGTCACCTTCTTTTCTCTCTTTTTTTTTTTACTTAATTCGTTATTACTATTCATAACTTGTTACGCAGTATTACACTATTAATGCGTCATATGTTCACTAACTGCTATAACCTTCAGCTGTATATCAGTGAATTCTTTAAATCCAACATAATTCTGATTACATTTGTTTATCCATTCTAAATGGACTGTATTTTATGTACCATGAATTCTTTTCAATGTAATGACCTTTAGCTAAACTGCTACCATTAGTGCTTATTAAACATCAACCGCACAACTATTTAGTGCCTTTTTTTAAACATTTAAATTGATAGTATTTTTAACTTTTTAACTTCAACCTCATATTATCCAAACCGTAATTTTATTTCAATTGCAAATTTTTCATTCACTTAACACCTGAGGTTGACTAGGTTAAACTATGTAACAACACATAAATACATTTCCTGATACGCATGAATGCATTCACTAGAACATAAATTCAATTTATATTATAATAATACAACAACTACAATGCCATACTGTTTTAAATAGTATAATCACAATTTTTCAAACTAATTATTCAATAATTCGTTTAATTCAATTTATACATTATTCTTAACAGTCAGTACTTAATATTTATTAACGTAATGTCATATACTCTTTGTCAAGTATAATCAGCTAACTTTTATATATTTTAATAAAGGCACTGTCAACAACACAGTTATTATACACATACATGCACAAATAGGATCTTTAAACCAATAATACACGATTTTAATAATTTATTCTTGTAAATCTATATAGTAACAGCAATACACAATACATTTTATGTTTCCATTTAATGATATACTTTAGCCTTATGTTATTCATCTAATGAGACCACATAAAATTTTGCAAAAAGCAAACACTATCTTCAACATAATTTATACATTTATATATTTAATTTAAATTGAGTATTACTTTTAGCAAACATTATTAAAAATTCTTAAAAATAAAGTCATACATATTCTGGCAAAAATAATCCAACTTAACACTAAAAAATACAAAATTTGGCAGTACAAATACTTCAGAGACTTGTACTGACACATTATATATATATATATATATATATATATATATATATATAACTGTTTATATTTAGTTATTCATTCATTAACTAAATAACTATTGAAAACATTATCATTATTATGCCTACACTCTTTTTCCTTTTTCTTTTAGAGTCAAATCTTTATTCGGTTACCTACCGGAAGTCCGAATTCCCGTAAGCCCGAATCCTGAATTTGCAGCTGCAGTTGACAGGTGGTAAATATACATAATTATAAGTATAAATTGGGGTAATTCTAAACTTGTATAATTTATTTACATACCTAAATACAATAAGGATCACAAATATTTTAATTTTCAGGCTCTTTTACGCCATAAGTATGGAACAAGCATAGTAACTTCGATGACCGCACTACGAACCATATTGAAGGTTGGCATCATGCCTTAAACAGTGCAGTTGGGAAAACCGCATGTTAATATTTATGAATTTATAAATCAAGTAAAAATCCAACATGAGAACTCTGAGAATCAAATGGCATTATTCGATGCAGGCAATAAACCTCCTAGAGTGAAAAAACAATATTTGAAAAGTTATGAAAAAATGATGTTACTCACAAGTGTCTATATTAACGAAGAAATAACACTGCTATCATTTATATCTGCTGTTGGTTATTGTTTTGTATAGTATTGTTTTTTATTATACAAAATGCTTTAATTTTAGTGTTAACCGTTAAAGCACCCTTTTTTCAGAAATATATTTGTTTTGTGTTTTTAATAGTCGGAATTCGGGCTTTCGTTGAGTCACCCATTCTCTCTCTCTCTCTCTCTATATATATATATATATATATATATATATATATATATATATATATATATATATATATATATATATATATATATATATATATATATATATATATATATATATATATATATATAAAAAATTTTTTTTAACTGTTTATATTTAGTTATTCATTCTTTAACTAATTAACTATTGAAAACCTTATCATTATTATGCCTACCCTTTTTTTTTCTTTTTCTTTTAAAGTCAAATATTTATTCACTTTCTTTATGTTATTTTATCAGCTGCCCGAAGCCAGCAAAGAACCGAGGACCGAACTGACAGCAGCCCAGCAAGAAAGCACCGCGCCAACGATCGGCACGATCATAAAACTTCTAAATCATTAAATGCCGAATTTTAAGTATCTATTTCAGAATTTTCATTAAGGGGTCACAGGACCTTCAAGCTCGACGGAATGACTATAAATATGGTCCAATTCTAACCACATAAACTCAAGTAATATTAGAAAAATGCATTGTCTTTCTTTATACATATAAAGTACACATCTTTAAATATGTCAAAATGGAAATTATAAATCTATAGGGTAGGTGGGGGCAAAGGTTCGCATGGGGCAAAGGTTCGCACATACATTTTAAAATGACCGGGAAGAGTTTTAGGAAGAATAGGGTAGGCAATGCATTCCTCTACTTCCAGTCAGTTGCCTCGAAAAAAATGTTGGAGTTAAGACCCCCTCTTGCAGAGAAAATGAGGTAAGTTTATTTTCTTCTCTTTTAATGTAATTTTTTGCAACTTTTGAGTAATTTTGAGCATCACTCAAACTCACGAACTGTTTTGGGCTTATTTTCGTATGTTAGGGTGGTAAATAACCTTTCAAATCCTACCTTAAGTTTTGGGTTAACTCAAATACAGTGGCGTCCATTCTGCAGAAACAGAACCAGCACGAAATGGGGTAAAGGTTTCAAGGAGTCATGGAGTAAAGGTTCGCAGTGCAAACCTTTGCCCCATCTGCAAACCTTTGCCGCTCTAACTATTAACATTTGTTTCATGTCCTCTTTTCATTAGGAATCCTTATTAATAACGTCTTTTATTATTAATGGGAATTCACATTTTTGTAATTTGAAAAAAAATTATGGTTTTTGATAAAAACTGCCTGTTTTTAATCAGAAAATTTTTTGTAAAATGCTTGAAAATCCATAAATTAAAAATAAAATAAATTAGTACAACACAAAAATAAAATAGCTCTGAACAAAGACCTATTTTACAAGATAAAGGAATTAAATGTTGTTACAAGACATTATAAGCTTCGAAGGTCTGGTTAGGGAAAAAAACTCTAAATGAGTAATTTCCAGATTTGCAAGTCTTTGAAAGGTTCCTTGCGTCACAATTTTTGACGAAATTTTATAAAATTTATTACAAAGACTCCTCTTATACATTAAAATAAAGTTATGTATCCATTTCAGGTTTCGACATCATTCAGATTATCAAAGTTTAACTTAAGCGTGGAAAAGTACAAAAATTTCACGAGAATTCAGAGTACAAGCATAAAAATATTTCCTAAAAATTAATTATTCAACGAAAGTACAAATCAAAACATAACCCTGATCAAAATGTATAAGCAATCTAAATGCAAAATTAAGGATAAGGTTAAAAATTGGATCGCAAGGAGCATTTTAAAAAACATAATAAAAATTTCAATTTTTTAAATATAAAAAATAAAATTTTAAATATTTATAAAATTTTATAAGGTGTTTGAAATAGTTTTAGTTTAATGAATATTTATGCCCAATTTCATATCTCTGAGGTAAAAATTTCAAAAATTGCTTTGTAATGTCCCCCATCCCCTTAATTTGCTTAATTTTTACGGGTTTTAAAAGAATGAGTAAAGCCTAAGATATAATATAGCGATAGTGTTAATAGTTGATATTTTAATTGGAAGTTCTTTAGTTTAAGAAAAAAATTATTGAGATTAACCCCTTTTCATTTTGTGAATTTCTTTGTTAGATTCAACTTTCTGTGTTAATAGTTGATATATCATTTTGAAGTTATTTAGTTTAAGAAAAAATTTATTGAGATTAACCTGTTCAATTTGTGATTTTCTATATATGTAACACCTTTAAAAAGATTACAAAATGTGAAATAAAATTATTTAGACAACTCTTTTTGTGATTTTCGATGCCTATCCAGTAAGAAACCAACGAGTGGGGTAAAGGTTTGCAGTGCGAACCTTTGCCCCACCGATTGGGGCAAAGGTTCGCAAACAGGTCTTTTGGTAAAATTAAAAATTCGGTGACTAAATCTTTCGGGAAAAAATTCATTATTTTATAGAAGGTAGAGGGGATACCCAACTACAATACAAGTGACTTTTTGGGGCGATAGGATCTAACGGAGGCCCGTAAGAAACCCAAAACTCAAAACTGCAAACCTTTGCCCCCACCTACCCTATATAGTTTTAAAATTAGCAGTTCAGAATTGTGTATGATTAACTGCTTATTTGAATTTGCGTGCAGCATTACTTTTAAACTATCAATATTAAACTGATAAAACTACACTCATATATATATTTCATGGTACTCTACATTTTAAAACTAGAAAAATGTGCAATTCTGGAATACTTTTTTTATGTGGGAAAATTGAACAAATAATTGTGATAATTTAAGTTTTCCAATTTTATGCTACTTTTTTTAATTTAAATAATATTATTACAATTTATTTGGTTTTACATTACAGGTAAATATATTACAAGTGTTTTCTGACCATTAATCATTCTCTGTACGCATATATCTCAATTTTATGATGCGCACAACACTTTGATATTTAATCACCAGTTAATCAGTTAATCATATAAAATTTTAAAAACTTCTATTTTAAAAATTATTTATACATTTATAATTTCCATTTTTTATATATGACATATTTAAAGATATGTACTTTATAAGTATAAAGAAAGAACATTCCTATTTCTAATATATTATTTGAGTTTTTCTGGTTATAATTAGACCATATTTATAGTCATTTCGTCGAGCTTAGGTCCTGTGTCCCCTTTTAAACTATTTTATGATTGTGTACAAGTTTTGTTTACAACAGCTAAATATACGAACCCACAAAAACATAAACAAATTTTTTTTCAAAGAACAAGTAGAAACAAAAATGCAACAAAAGAAATTAGCCCCAAACAAAAAAGGGAATATGGGCGTCCATCAGAACACGCACCATTCCCTTATTCACTTTCGTAGTATAGAAATCCATATACAGCCTATGTTTGCTCCAATTAATAAAATCAGCTGGCAATTTATCTCTATAGAGTTGTAAAGCCGCACACTTATAAATGCAATGTTCTACCGTCTGCTTTGCCCCACAATTACATTTATCATCTTTCTTGTGTATTCTATGCTGATATTCAGCAAAACTCCCATGTCCTGTTATGGCTTGATTCAGTTTAAAACTACTACATATTCTTTTTTCCGAAACATTTGGAAATACTTCATGAACTCTTCTGCCCTTCTCTGTCTCATTCCAAATTACCAGTGAATTAATTATACCAGTGAATATATTGAATTGTATTTCCCTTGCATGAATGTTATATATATCTCGTACTAGTAGTACGCATCTTGAAGGCCGGTCGAGGTCCTCCTTATCCCACAAAATTCGAGAGTGGACGAGTAAATTTCAAGTAAAACAGTTCAAATTTAAATGAATATTCCGAGGTGGGAGATCTTACAAATTTTAGGTTTATTATATACAACTATTTACAAATATAAACTTAATTCCAAGAGCCGCAAGTTGCTCATTATCAGGTGAGAGTCGAAAGTCCGAGTGACAAACTCTAGGACGTTACAAAGTTCCTTCTCTCGCGCGCAAAGCGCCCTCTATACGGGTGGGTCCAAACACATCTTTATGTTGAAAAGCAAATTTATATGGGCAGTAAACATTGCTATTATGTAAGAACTGTGTTTGAATGAAATTATTTAGAGTGCCACTTCAAGATATACATACCCAAAGATAGGACGAAGTGTTAATTCTCTATAGTGTGTATTTTATATATATATATATATATATATATATATATATATATATATATATATATATATATTTATTGTAGTTTCATTTGAGAAATAAAGAGAAGCAAGTCCGATCCGTCCAGTTCGGCCCGGACCAGAGTCGGGGCTTTCCCGTGGAATGTCTCAGCTATGAGGCGCACCGGGTCTAGAGCACGGAGCGACCGTTTCGGCGGGTGACTAACGGCCGACTCAGAACTGCCACGGACTCGGGGAATCAGACTGTCTAATTAAAGCAAAGCATTGCGATGGCCGGAGATCGGTGATGACGCAATGTGATTTCTGCCCAGTGCTCTGAATGTCAAAGTGAAGAAATTCATCCAAGCGCGGGTAAACGGCGGGAGTAACTATGACTCTCTTAAGGCTCTCTGACTTCTTTGAAGTCGTTTACGATTTCTATCGTCCCCTCGGGACGAGACAAGAAAGTGAAGGTGATCGAGGTGTCCTTTAAGTTTTCTAAAGTCCCTCTCCCGTCGTTAAGACTCGGAGAGGAGTTCACGTACTTGGGCATCTCGTTCACCCCCGAGGGGCGGGCCAAGGTGTCTCTGGTAGAGCAATTGGATCGGGACTTGCAGGTGCTATCCAAGGTTCCGTACAAGCCTCAGCAGAGGCTGTATGCCCTCCGGAGTCACCTGCTACCAGGTGTCCATCACAACTAGTCAGTAGTACTCGGGCGTACCAATTTGGGGCACCTGAGGAGGGCGGACATTCTGGTACGCAGGTATGTGAGGAAATGGTTGGACCTGCCTCACGACGTGCCGATCGCTTACATCCACGCCGAGTGACGGTGGCTTAGGAGTTGACTCTTTGAGGTGGGCGATGGCCCGCCTCAGACTTGTGCTCCAGGAGACTTTTATCTCGTCCTTTGGCCTAGAGGACTGCTGGCGGAGACTCAGTTTACAAAGGTCTTTTATCAGTTTACAAATCTCCAGGCTGCAGTCACAGGTCTCCTATAATATACCAGCAACTCGTCACCTCCTCCAGTGTGCAGTGGATGTGGGCCTCGCGCCTATACGGGGTCTTGGACGGCTCGGCCCTTAAGCAAGCTTCGCGAGCCGTCCAGCAAAACCTATGGGTCAGTGACGGCACGTCCATGTTGACGGGTAGCAAGTTTATACAATGTATAAAGGCCCAAATCAATGCGCTTCCTACCCGAAGTCGAACCTCACGGCGACGCCCACATTTGGAAAGATCTTGTCGGGCCGGGTGCTCCGCCGTTGAGACGCCGAACCATGTATCGCAGATCTGCTACAGGACCCATGCGGCTAGGGTTAAAAGACACAATAAGATCGTGTCTTATATCGAGCGCGCCCTAGTGCAGCGTGGGTTTGAAGCCACTCTCGAGCCTATTTATAGGCTGGGTACGGGGGGTGCTCAAGCTTGACATTGTGGCGACTAAGTCTGGGCAGGCTTATGTTCTGAATGCCCAGATTGTGGGGGACAGTGTTGACCTGCGGGAGGCACATATCAGCAAGAAAGATAAATACTATGAACAAGACCTCCTGTAGGCTGTTAAGTCCTTCACGGGTGCGTCGGAGGTCCAGGTGACCTCCATTACTTTGAACTGGAGAGGCATCTGGTCGCGACATTCGGCTGAGTCGCTTAAACGGTTCGGAATGCTAGGTGGCAAGGACCTAAAGGTCCTAGCTGTCAGGGTCCTGGAGTCGACAGTGGACGTGTTCGGGAAGTTCAATAGTATGACGACCCGCGAAAGCGGGGTGACGACCCTGACGGGCGTCGGGTGAAAAGCTGATGGGCCTTTCGGCCAAGTTTTGGGTGAGCCCTCCCCATAATGAGGTGCCAATAGTTTTGAAGTTGTCTTTCCCCTTGGTTTTTATTGTTTAGTTATTCTTTATTTCTCTTGTCTTTTATATGTTGTCTAAGTTTCACATGGAAAATTTGGCGTCATTCTTTTCCATCTGTTTCGGTGGTTTGGTCTTCGGACCAGAACCTTATCCTTGCAAAGCTCGAGCAGCCTTTTTTCCATCATTTTCCTGCTGCCAGGAATATCAATGTTGCCTTGGCCGAAGTCTTTCCTTGGAGGAGCTTGGTGTCAATTAAAAAGCACCGCTCCTCCAAATGGTACAAAGAGACCTTTACTAACATTGACAGTATCCGGGTTGACTCGGTGTCCTCAGTGGGGAGCTCTGTCGATGATGACAGTAAGGACGCCAGTCCCCCCAGATGTCAAAGGTGTAGTTGATCTAAGTCCTTCTATGCTTGATCTTCAATTGTTTAATGAGGTCTCGTCTCTTGGAAGCGAGTGTGCTGTCGCCATTCTCCTTACTACGCTAGTTCTCCTTACTACGATCCTGTTGAGAAATTTGATCATGTCTCCATCTCCTTACTCGACGTGTTTGGTCCTGCCGATTATGAAGATGCCGGCAGCGCTCCCGGGCTACGAAGCTCCGGACGCAAGGAAGCTCCGGAGGATGCCCTGGGAAGTGCTCACGAAGATTATCAACATGCTGTTCCTGTGGAGGAACCCGATGGGTCGTCTTTGGCATCAAGGGAGAACCGTCCTTATTCCGAAGAAGACCAGTTTGGAGACCCCTGGAGACTTGCGCCCAATAACTGTTTCCAATGCGCTCATGAGGCTTTTTCAGAAAATTCTGGCTAATAGGCTCCGCCGACTGCTAGTCCATGACCGCAGACAGGTTGGTTTTTGGTCTGTCGATGGATGTCTCGAAAATACGGTCGCACTCGATGTTATCCTCCATGTGAGGACTGAAGAGTTGTGACTAATTTCCATGGCGTCCATCGACCTTTGTAAACCTTTTGACTCCGTATCGCATGCCGCACTCCTTGGAGTTTTGCGGGACAGGGGTGCTCCCTGGGTGTTGGTCGAGTATATCTCGTCTGTATACTCCGAGGGGCACACTGTCTTGCATTTCTCCGACGGGATGTCGGATCCGATACGGCCGCGTAGGAGCGTCCGTCAGGGTGACCCTCTTTCCCCCTTCTCTTTAATTTGGTAATAGACAGGTTTCTTTCTTTGCTTCCTGAGCACATTGGAATTAGTTTATTTGGGCACTCTATCAATGCACTTGCCTTTGCAGACAATATCCTTCTGTTTGCCGAGACTCCTGCCGGGTTGAATATTTTGCTCCAACATGCCGAATCGTCTCTACGCACCCACGGCCTTTAAATCAATCCCGCGAAGAGCTTCACATTGTGTTGGGTTCCAAGCGCGAGAGATAAGAATATGAAGCTTGTAGATCGAGGATTCAGGGTGTCTGCCGGTCCCCTGAGGGTTATGACGATCGATTCCCATTTCACCTACTTAGGAGTTAAATTTGGTCCCAGAGGTGTCCTTGGCGCCGACTTGAGAAGTCTGGTTGACGGCCGGGAAGCCCTAACATCTGCTCCACTGAAGCCGCAACAACGCATTTTTATGCTGAGAACGTTCCTTCTCCTAAGTTTGTATCATAAACTCTGCCTCGGACGGTATCATCTGGGTTATCTGAAGAACTTGGATATCCTGTGTCAGAGTATTCTCCGGCGCTGGTTACGCCTTCCTGCTGACGTCCCGGCGACCTACTTCCACACTAACATCTTGGACGGTGGACTGGGTATTCCCAGTCTCCGTTTTTTGGGGCCGCTGAGGCGTTATTTACGTCTTTAAGCTTTCACACCTTGCAGCACATCGTGCGGGTCTGCCATAGAACCCACGGTGCGCGAATCAAACGTCATGATGCTGTGCTACAGTATGTGCGCCGGTCCCTCGAACAAAAGAACTACTGTGTCACGTGGGAGCCCTCATTCCATCTGGACTCCTGCCATTTGAAACCCGATCTCGTCGCTGCCAAGAAAGATCTCGCCTTGATCCTGGATGCCCACTGGGCACTAATACAAACTATTTGTTATTACCATTTTGAATCCCCCTTAAAAAATAACAATATCGATGTATGGTAACGAAAAAAAACTCAACATAGTAGACATAATAAATAGATGTAAAAGGTAATAGTTTTAATATTTGTCTTAAATATTGAGATATAACGTAAAAAAAATGTAGTATCATTGAGTCAAACGTTATTAAATCTTGTGCTTCAAATTCAGGCATTCTAAAAGCGTTTATTTTATAAAAATGCCATTTTTAATCTCGACACATATGAGAACGAAATCAGGTTTCCAAGGATGTATTTAGATACAGTTTATACTACCGATGTTATATTAGCGGCATAAAAAAGTTATAAATTCTTTTTACATTTTATTTAAATATTTTATAGTTCTACAGTTGCTTATTTATCCTAATAATGTTTATTTATCCTACTATATAATGCTTATTTATCCTACTATGCACATCAAAATAATTTATCATACAAACGTACAGTTTTCCCAAAAATTTTATATTTATTCCGAAATAAGATTCATGCTGTAAGGAAAAAATTTAATATCAAATACTCGAAGAGTGAGAACCCTTGGAAATAAAATAGTGATTTTGACACATATCTTACAGATGTAGACCTAAATTACAACAGATATAACGAGAATTTTTTTCAGTTTCTTACAACTCTCCATCCAATGGTGTTGGTAAAATTAGTTTTACGCATATTTTCGTTTATTTTATTGCCTAAGGAAACAAATATAAATAACATTGACAGTAAATGTATCATTATTATAAAATGATATCTACAATACTTACATGCAATAATTAACATATAGAACAATAACAAACACAGACACCTGAAAGCATAGGTGATGGATATTTCATCATTACAAAGTGGTATAAAGAATATATACAACACATATAAAAGCAAGCACAAAATGCAAAGACCGTCAAACAAAGCAATAAACCATCATATTACAACATATTCTTTTTAATCAATACAAAATACAAAAACTTTCACATTATGCGGGCAGCAATATATTCAATTGTCAAAATACTATTATGCTCGTATCACACTAAAGATTTAGCACAAGCTTTTAGCGCAACTGTTTCACTAAACCTATTCTACCTGCAACTGTTGCACTAAAATACTGTGTGATAGAGTGTTTCTCTATCAATCTTTAACTGCAACTTTTCCCATTGTACATGGGAAAAGTTTCACGAAAAGCTTGTTTTGCACATAATTGTCCAATAGCAGGGCAGGTTTTTGGCTCACGTGACTCGCGATCGAGCAAGGAAGACACGTGATCGAGCAAGCAATAAAATATGGCCGCCAACATGGATCCGTGGACTAGCGAGGAAATCTTAAATTATTTCATCGACGAAGTAATTATTCGTGAAAATCTGTGGAACCACACTCACGAGTATTATAAAAACAGGACGTTAAAGCGGTTGACTTTTAAAGAGATAGGGGAGATAATGAGCGAGAAATGGCCTCATTACCAATCTTCTTTTACTAGCGGTAAGTAAGATTTTGCATGTCTTTTATACATTTCTTATCCGTAACAACTTAATTATTATTTATAGTATTGCCACGTTTGATATAATTTCAAAATAATTCTATTTAATTGTGGATCTTTCGGAACTTTTCGAATCATTGATATGGATTCATATCAATTGTCATTTTTATCGCCAAACTTCACCAATGTTTGTCAACAGAAATAATCTTCGTGCATAGGATATTGCACTGAAACAAGTTACAATTTTTTTTTCTGTATTCGGAAAACAATCAATCAGAATTTTTAATCATGTAGTAATAACTTCTTATTTAACAAAGTTAATTGTATTGAAAGCCATTAATAGTCTACCCTGCTTTACCATTATTGTTCAATAATGCAAGAGATATTTTTAATGCTAAGATTTTAAGTATTGTGGTTGCATTGATTTACTGTACTGACACTAGTATTTATCGTAAGCTAAATTACTACAATACCCTAGATACCCATTTTCCCTGCGGGTTGAGTTTTCCGTACGGTTTGAGTGAAAACCCACCCAGACTGGGCGTTTTACAAAAAAAAACTGGGTTTTTTACAACCCTGGCTTGTGATTTTGCTCCTTCTGTGTTCGTTTGCTAAGTGTACACTCCCATAAAGAAAGATTTAAAACCTTTTTTTTTTTTTACTTTTTCTCTAATCCTTTTATGAGCAAATAATAAATCAGTAATTTGTTAATACATTCATATTTAAAATAGCTAATGTATACACCTTTTATTATATTGCAGATGCATTGATGGAAAAATTAAGAAAGCTGAAAAGCTACTATCAGCGAGAAAAGAAGAAATTGAAGATCGTAAAAAGTGGTTCTGGATGTTCAGGTTTTACTTCCAGATGGGCCCATTTCGAGAAACTGAATTTTTTAGATGGGATTCCTGAGGCAGAAGCAAGCTTCTGCACACTTACATCATCAGAAAATCAAGCTATTTTGAATTCAACAGAACAAGGAGTTGAATCACAAGGAGGAACAAAAGTCATTGAGGCAAGTTTGTATTGTGTTACACAGATTTATAGAGAATCTATGCTCACTTCTACCCAGACCTGGGTGTATATAATTTGAAGTGGCTCTCTATTTGAATTTGAACCACACACAGTTTATACATGAAACAATGTTTATTGAATTCGTTGCACATATAATTGGCTTTACAGCAATAAGCATGCGTACTACTTGTACGGAATGTATAAACACAGCTTTCAAGAACAATATATTTTTATACTCACGAACAGTAAGTCAAACCAGCAGTACTGCCATGTAAACTTCTGGCCCGCTAAGCACTAGCGCAGGATAACACCTTTTCAACCTTAACAACCTCTTCCTTTTCATTAATGACGCTGCGTGGTATTTATACTAAGCGCGTATGCCGAAATTAGCATATCTAAAGCAGCTTCTTTAATTCACTCAAAAGTTCGATTCTTGTGAATCGAATCTTGTGTATACCTTACAGATTATATAACTATCTTAACCCTCTAAGCGTTTGAACCGTATTTTCCATACTCAAAAATGTACACCAAGTCCACCATGTTCATTTTTCAGATCAGTATAGTTTGTTTAAATTTTTTGCTGCTATAATTCTATAATACTCATTCAATTTTAGAAAATAGAGGAGAATCACAGCCAGGGTTCGTTGATATATTATATATCAATCGATATATATCATGATATATATTTATGAACTTTATGTTTGAAGACGATTTATTAGCTGTAGAACCCTTTGATTTGGTGGGACACTATTAAAATTGAACAGCCACTAAAAGAAAAAATTTCTAACTTAGTTAATCAACTGTTTACTGTTTCACCAACTACAGCACCGTTAGAATTTTCTCTAGCTTCGGTTTAGTTCAGTCTAAATTGCGCAAAAGGCTAGGAACTGAGAAAGCGGAAAAACTTATGGATCACTTCCCTAAGTTTGTAAACATTCAGTTTACATGCAACCGAATAACAACAATAATAACACTTACATTTTGTTTAAATTTTTGAACAAAAATAAATTTCATTTTGTGTTTAAAGTTTTGTTAAAGAAATAAAACATTCTTAAAATTTAAGAGTTTTATAATTTGTGTTTTGAAAGAGAAAAATGTTTAACTTAAAATTTTGTTACGAGTGCTTAAAAAAAAGAAAAAAATTATTTTATTTATAATTATATATATATAAAATTAAGTACTATTTTATATTAGAATAATGTTTTATATTAGTTTTTATATAATGTGTAATATGTATTGGCGTTTAAGTTGTATTAAATCTGTAAATATTTATCATCAGCAATAAGTCGACAATTTTGAAAATATTGGATATATATCAAAATATCGGATATTTTTGATATTTTGGAACCCTGATCACAGCTCTCATTTTTTAAATTTATTATTACATTTCAATATTTCATTTTAATGTCTATTTTTTACAGGATACAGAAAGTGAATTTGGAGAATTTACACAAGAGTCGGTTACTGCAGTCAATGAAAATGCAGTAATAGATGCAGCCCCCAGTAATATATGCAGCCCCCAGACCAATAAAAGGAAATTGATGGAAACTCCATTAATTCCCCCTAAAAGAAAAAGGGAAAGTGTGGATAAGCAAATATCCAGCACATTGGAGCAAGCCAAGAAATTAATGGCATCTATAAATGAAGATAAAGACTATGTCGACGATGCCTTTTTTAATTATCTGAGATGCAGATTTAAAAGTTTAAAAGATCCAAACTTAAAAGAAAAGGCAAGAGTTGAAATCCAAGATGTTATCAATAAATATTGCATGGCAGACTTGAATAATAATAAATAATTTTTTAAATAAATTTTTTATTTCATGTTTCATTTTAGTGATTTCATTGACCATAATTTAATTTTACAAATAGCTGGTATGTTGCATATAACTGGTATTTATAGGTATTTTGGCATTTGAAAAATATATAGCAGTAGTATACAGCTCAGATTCAAAAAATTATAATAATTGAGAAAAAGTAATAAGAAAGAAATTATTTTCCATTTATTTATTTATGATACTATATCTGAGAGTTAACCTTTTCGTAGATGTCCATTTTTTTAATATTGTGTTAGTATTTTACTAACGCTTGATTGCGAACAATATAAATAATTCACTATATAACCAAATGATATTTTCAATTTGTAAAAAAATGTAATTATTCTAACATTTTGAATATGAGCTGTACTAAAATCTGAATGTAATTTATCTGAATTTTATCTGAATGTAATTTATCAGATTAATGTAATTTATCTGAACGTAATTTATCAGATTGATATGGGTAACCCAATTTATATGGGTACAGAGAAAAGAAATCAAATTATTTTGGTACTTGGCAAAGTTATGTTCTAACATAAAATAATAATGGTCGTTCTAACCCCTCTGTTGAGACTAAGTTTTCGTATGCTGTTTTCATAATTGAAACCAGTGTAGTTATTTACAAGTTATACAGAACAAAAAAATTTTCAATCTTAACTTTGAACAAGGTACATTTATTAAAAATTAAATTCAATGTAAATTGCACATTTGCTCTTGCCATGGAACAGATCCTACGGAGTTGAAGTAATTGCAGAATTTCTCCTGGATCAGTCTTGCAACAGCGCTGGATTTATGTGGAGTTTTTCGCAAATCTATAAAACTAATAGGTAACCCGCCATTTTGACGTCATAAAAGTATATGAAAGTTAAAAAATATCCCGAATTATCTAAAATATTGCATTTAATCCACACCTTGTAAAAGTAAACCCTTTCATTTTTTTTTTTATTTATTTAGTTTTTCATGCGATTGGAGTAGTAGACTACCATCCAACCCATCATTTTGACGTCATAATACTAAAAATGACGTCATAATGGGAAAAGTATATGAAAGTTAAAAATTTTTTTAACAGTTCACTACGCGATTCATTCACATTCAAATTTGTTTACTTTCAGAATTCATCGCAAAAGTAAACAGATTTTTAAAAACTGTTAAATATACAGCTAAAAACATCCAATTTTTTTTAGTTCTGAATGTTTTATAGAAAAATAGGCTGAACAAACGTGATTTGAGGGAGAAGATATTTGTTTTTAAGTAAGAAAAAGTTCTGATCCACATTTGAAATTGAAATTAGGCCTAACCGGTGGTTTGTTTACTGAGAGCTTCAATTGAAAGATGAGTACAGCCCGGAAGTGTCATACAGAGACAACGGCTATTATATATAGGATTATTACTTGTAGCTCGCCAGTCACCTGTTGCTATATCAGAAGTAGATATATCTTCCACATCAATGCTTCCTGCTGGCAAGTAGCTGTTCGAGTTCTTCACTCTCAGGAAATTATGTAAAGCACATGTAGCTAAAACAAAAAGTCTCGCGTATGGCACTGAAGATGTTATTTGTGTATGAAAAATCCGGAATCTTGCTGCTAATATACCAAAGGCATTTTCGGAAACCCTACGGGCTCGCGATAATCTATAATTAAAAATTCGTTTTTTTCTTTCCAAATTTTTACCAGGATACGGCTTCATTAAACTGGGGCCTAAAGGGAAAGCACCATCTGCAACAATTACAAAGGGAACCTCAACATCAGTTCCTGGGGGAATGTTCGGACCAGGGATGTTTAGAGCTTTTGCATCTAGAGCCTGTTTAAATTTGCTATTTGCCCATACTCTTTGCTCTTTGCCATCACTGATCCTTCCATTTGTCCCAATGTCAACATATACAAATTTCAAATTTGCATCGACCAATGCCAGAAGAGCAATGCTGAAGTACCCTTTGTAATTATAGAATGCAGAACCACTGCCAGGAGGTGGCATAATTTTAATGTGCTTCCCATCCATAGCACCAATGCACATGGGAAAGTTCCACATTCTATTAAAGTCAGCAGCTAATGCTTTCCATTCAGTTTCATTACTGGGGCAATTTAGATAATCATCTTTTAAAACTGTAAAAATTGCCTTGCATACTAGTGGCAAGATTCCAGAAATGGTGTTTTGAGCAATGCGAAAGTGAAAACTTAATGATTGCTGCGTTTCACCTGAAAAATAAAGATAAATACTGTCAGTAAAGAATCAGACACAGGTAATGCTTAAAAGAAAAACATTTTAGCAATTCTCTTTTAATGATCCATAGGTGTATTTATTCATCTAAAGATCTGTCTTAGTAATTTTGTTCAAAACAGAATAGTACAGAAAACATAAACAATAAAACATCAGTTTCTAATGTGCCTAACATGCCAAATCTAACATCTAATTACAGTAGGCTCTCTGTAATCGACACAGCTTGGGACCAATGCTAGTGTGGATTATAGGTCATTCTATTGTTTATGTTTTGAAAATTGTAAGTAAAACCAATCAACAGTTTTTTTTTACAATTAATGACAAATTAAAATAACAGAAATATTATAATAAATATTGTACAATGATTTTATTTGAATTTATTTAAATATACAATTAATGATTTTTAAAAAAATGTCACAATATATATTTTTACATGCTATCTATTGAATTGTCAATGATTGGCATTGAAACTTAACATCAAATTTCAATGTTTACATCTGTTATGATGTGTGGATTATAGGTGCTTGCGAATTAAAGAGAGTCTACTATATTATATTAATTAACTATCAAATATAATATTTTCAATTTTTGCACAGTAAGCACCTACATAATAAAATGTTTGTTTTAATGCAAATGCATTTGTCATTTTCATGATTATAGATTTTGTGTGACCAACTTGGTCACTTCTGGGGTAATTATCGATCAGCAACAAATTTGATTAAAGTAGATTGCCATAATATATATTATATAAATCAAAGTATTAAAACCGAAATACACTAGAATATGTAAAAGTACATGTGTATGTTAGTATCGACCATATTTATACTACCTAAAATAATTAATCCTACTTATACTTTATTGTATGCAATTGTGTTTATATTCTACAGTCCTGCCCATCATATTCATTAAATCATGATAATGATAATCTTGTACTAGTCTTTAATATCAATATTAAGATTTAAAAAAAGCAATGTTTATAAAAAGTCTATATCTTTACCTGTAGCTAAATATCTGAGAGTGAGTGCCAAACGTTCACCAGGAGGAATACTGTCTCTCATTTGTGTATTTCTTTTTTGTATCAAAGGTGATACTTTTTGAAGAAAATACTCAAAAGATGCTGTATCCATCCTAATCCACCTTCTATAGCCTTCAGTATCCTAGTATTAAAAAAGTAAGATATGTTTAATTTTTCATAATTGTATTTCATGTATAGAAAATTTCTATGAGCAAGTTATTACAGCAACCTTTTCAAACATTTCACTAAAACCAAACAGTTGGGGGAAAAAGAAATAATCCTCTTTTGGGGGACTTAAAGAAGGGTCAAATATTCTGCATAATAATTCTATAAATATTATTTCTATAATAATTTATTAATTCTAGCAAAATTTGAAAGAAAATATCTTACCTGAAGTGCCAGTTCCCTCATCAAATTCTTATAACATCCTAGATTATTTCTTTTTTTTAACCATTCCCTTGTCCAAGTTTTTCTTTCAGATTTTTTTCTTCTTGCAATTAATGCTGCTGTAAGGCAAATTATTGTAGCACATATCGTTTTTTTAGATGATATGCTCATAAAATTGGATGGAGCCATGATTTGAATAGGTTATGTCCGACTGAGCAATCGATTCGTAGTACATGCGCTAAGAAATTTGTATGCTATGCCTAAAGCCTAATGGTCGATAACAGGATTGGTACGGTAACCCCTCCGCGTTGATTTGCGAATCCGTTTGTCAAACTCCAGCAACCCTTCACAGACACTCCGCGAGGAGAAATGCTTGACGAAAAGCTTAAAGTTTCACCTAATTCTTCAGTGTGATACGGGTTTAAGGATACCCTCAATAAGGAAAGTTCTAACACAGAACCTAATATTCATACAAAAAATTCGACCAGGAATTATACAATACATTATATTAGGTCTTCACTATTCTACACTAGTTATACAAAATAACATATCGCATTCCCAAGAGAATACTTTTTGAAAAGTATTCTCTTGGGAGTACAGGTAGTAAAGTATCATTCAAATAATCTCTATAGTACAGGGTGTCTATAATTAAAGTCCAACTTTCAAAAGGCTGCAAAAAAAGAAGAACCACTGGTCAGAATGACTTCAAATTTGAACTCAATATACTGGAAGAAGGGGGAAACGATTTGGCATAATAAAAAAGTTCCAAAATGTATCAATAGATGGCGTGTAACATTTTTTAATTTTTTTTTTTATTATGCCAAATCGTTTCCCACTTCTTCCAGTATATTCAATTCAAATTTGAAGTCATTCTAACCAGTGGTTCTTTTTTTGCAGCCTTTTGAAAGTGGGACTTTAATTATGGACACCCTGTATATAAAACAGTTCCGTAACTGACTGACTGATTGACAGACTACGCAGAGACCAAACCGCTGGACCTAAAGGGTTAAAATTTTGCAGGTCGATTCTTCTTATAGTGTAGGGGTGCACAAAGAAAGATTTTTGAAAACTTCTTAGATTTTTTTTAAATTAAACTATTAAGCTGTTTTTGTAACATTCTTTAAAGTTTGCATTTAAAATAACAATCTGAGGGTCATAAAATTTACATCATGAGATAGATCATAAAATTTCCTTTAAAATGAAATCTTTTTCTAATCTTTGCCTCCATTTTCTGATTTTTGGTGAAATTTTAAAGATTAATTTTTAGAATTTGATTTATTAAGTCAGAACGTTGCAGAAACCCGTACTCGCACAATTCTTTGGCGTCGCCGGATGCCCAGACGCCTCTCCAGGAAAGTGTAATTGGGATTATTGACACATAAGCGACCTCAAAGAGGCGCTTAATCTCTCGGATGAGGTCAGGAGCAGGGCCGGATTTTCCTATAGGCTACCTAGGCTTCAGCCTACGGCCTCAAGACCAAGAGGGGCGTACATTCAAATTGTTAGCAAAATTAAAATTACACTATTCTAAAAACAGTGAACACTAAAACACTGGACCGATAATATGATATACAACATGATATGAATATGATATACAATTTACTTAATATGATATATAATTTGATATTTTCCTTTTTGTGATCTGGTTTTTGTTTGAATATAGTTCCATTTTTGGTTTAGTTTAAGACTTAAAATTCATAATAATTCATACTTAAACTTTAAATGCGAATTATTATGAAATAAATTTATCTGAATTGAATTTAGTTTAATCTTCAATGTATTGAATATATATAGGTTAGTATCAATAACAACATGTTTCATTTAATATATTGATATATATCACAGTAATGATGTATTTTATTATCTCTCATGTAATTTACAAATTTAAAAATGAGAGGTGAAAGGGCCTCATAAGTGGAATAGCCTAGGGCCTCATTTCATCTAAATCCGGCCCTGGTCAGGAGAATAATACTTTGCCTTCTTGAGGCCAGATGAAGTATTTAAATCAAAGCTGTAGGATACGACATGGGCTTACTTTCATAATTACTCAAATTCAAGCAATTGAATTTTATCTAGTGAGTCCAGACCATATATATATCGTAATGGAAAATAGTCATTTATAATATAAGGCTTATTTATCCTACTATGCACATCAAAATAATTTATCATACAAACTATGTGTCATTTCCACTTTGAATCTCCCTTAAGAATTGACAATATGGATGTATGGTAAAGAAACAAACTCAACATAGTAGATATAATAAATAGATACTCGTATAAAATATAACAGAATTTTAATATTTGTCTTAAATATTGAGATATAACGTAAAAAAAATGTAGAATCATTGAGTCAAACGCAATTAAACCTTGTGCTATAGATTCAGGCATTCTAAAAGCGTTTATTTTATAAAAAATGACATTCTTAATCTCGACATGAGAATGAAATCAGGCTCCCAACGATGTATTTAGAAACCGTTTATACTACCGATGTTATAAGCGGCATAAAAAGTTATATATTCCTTTTACATTTTATAACACTTTTAGTTGAAATATTTTATACATCTAAAACGTACAGTTTTTCCAAAAATATTATATATATTCCGAAATAAGACTCATGGTATAAGGAAATTTTAATATCAGTTTTATTTATTTATTTAAGCAAAAGATGGCGCCACTACAATAAGCTATTTTTTTGTAATTATTTTCTTTTGTCAAAAAGTAATTTTCGGGATGAATAATATATTTATCACGATAAATATGTAATTAAAAATCTTTTCAGTAATTTAGACTTTCATTATCATCAAACAACTGTATCTGATTTTCTAATGCAGTCTAGAATGAATCGAATGAATCCACAAAATTGAACCGTTAAAAAAATTCATTCATTTTTTCCAAATGATCATCCTTTTCAAGAGGTAAGAACTATATCAGGGCCGTAAGGTAGTTTTTAGGGGCGACTAAGGAATAACTGCCTTTGAAACAATTTTCACTGATCACTGGAAATCCCATAGGTTTCTTTAACACTTATTAAGGGAACAAGGGGCCTTTAATCTCGTTCTTCTTTAATTTTTAATATGTTACTCTATATACACCATGAGTATAATAAGTATTTTTTTCTACTACATTGAAGATGCTTAGAATCCACAAATAAGTATTTTATGGAGGAATAAGACCTGTTTATCAAAAAATTCTTCAAAAATTCTAGAACTTTTCAAAAGGCTCCATGCGTATTCATTTTCCGCTGATACCTTCCAAATTTCTCAGAATTGTTAATTGAAGTGTTTGTCACAAAACTGTGCATAATTCTTTGAAATCACAAATATTTTTCTAATTTATAGACCATAAAATAAAGTAAAAACATTAAAAAAACATAAAAATAGCAGGCAGAACGGAAAAAAATATTTAAGACTTTTAGATTCATACAAAAAACATGCACATTTATATTTATATACACGTGGTAAACGTATAATACAAAATTTAAGGATTTTAACTAATACAGAATGCGCATAGGGCATTTTGAAAAACGTTAGCATTTTTGAAAAAAATTTTTAAATCAACCAACATTCTGCAAAATAATTCCTTATTTTGCACTTTAAGGGTTTTCAATGTAGTAAAAAAGAAAATAAATTATTCTCATTTTGTATATCGAGTTAAATACTGTAAATTGAAAAATTCGAATTTAATGGTTCCTTGTCCCCTTAAGCACATATATTATTTTTTTTTTTGAAATATCGAGTAAAGAATTATAACCCTCATTTACAGGGTCCCGGTAGACATAAAAATTTGTCGTGGTAGAAAACGGGTGCGTGGAAGAGATTAAGTACGTCAAAAATTAATTTTTTAACAGGAAATTTAAGCGTTACTATTTAAAAAGGAATTAATCTATTACAGTCATACACACACCTATTCAAAAATCTACTTGACAGAAAATTCGGTTATAGTTCCTAATTTGAAATATATTTTTAAATGTGATAGATGGATTTTATATCTAATATTTTCAAGCGATTTGCAGATACTCAGATTTTGTTTTTGTTTTTGTGATTGATTCAGTTTTTGATAAATATAAAGGAATCAGACAGGAAGATCAACAATGAGAATTGAAAAAAAACTGTAGGTCAAATTACAGTCTTTGTTGTAAGACAATTTCGAATAGATTTCTGCTTAGAGCTGGTACAAGGCTGTAATATCAACTGTAATTGGATATGCAGACGACGCCCGATATGACTATCTCCTGCATTCCAATGAAAAATGTCGTTATAATGAGATGTATCAATAATTGGAAATTCAAAAATAGCATTAAACAGTACTAAATTGCAATGCAGTATAAATAATGTCAGAGAGTCTCTTCTAACGAAACTACCGAGGGTTTTAACATAGGATTACTTATCGATGCTTGCCTCTTTTGTATATATATATATATATATATATATGTATCTACAGCGTGTCCAGCGAAGTAGTCCCTGATTTCAACATTAAAAATCTCGAAAACAAACATGTGTAGAAGAATTCAACTAACGGTATGTTTATCGTGGAAGCTGTAAAAAATTTTATACACTAATTTTCGAAATAGTTACAAACGCTGCTAACAGATGGCGCTGTTAGCAGGCTCGCAATAGAGCATGGATTGGCCTCCATATTCGCCGGACCTGAGTATTTGTGACTATTTTTTGTGGAGCATATTAAAAGATACTGTCTACCGGAGCCATCCCACCACGCTGGACGAGCTTCAATCGACGATCTGCGTGGCAGCTAAATTGATTTCTCTTGAGACACTACAGGTTGTGATGGTAAATTTTATAGCTTGTTTGCGCTACCTCCGTACAGCGAATGGTGGACATTTTGAAAAGATTGTGATGTAGTGATTAAAAAGACTGCTTGCAAAGACTGCGAGTTTATTTATCATGCTGATACGAGTTGTAGAGCGCCATCTGTTAGCAGCTTTTGTAATTATTTCGAAAATTAGTGTATAAAATTCTTACAGCTTTCACGATAAACATACCGTTTGATGCATTCTTCTACGATCTTTGTTTTCGAGATTTTTAATTTTGAAATCAGGGACTTCTTCGCTGGACACGCTGTTTGTATATATATATATATATATACACTCATGGACAAAAAAATTAGCGCACCAAGAAATAATTGCGGGATCGTAACGAAACTTGCAATGAAGGTACATGTCGGAGAGATATGCAAATGATTAGAAATGCAGCGTGATTGCGCATTACGTATAGCCGGTAGAGGGCGTTGAACATCGTACTCTGTGGAGTATAAAACAGGTAACCAAAACTTGTTTGAGTGTGCTGAATCATTTACAAAGGAAGAGATGAGATAGACATGCCATTACGCCGTGTTCGAAGACAATATAAGCAGTTGTCGCAGTTTGAGAAGGGGAGAATCGTCGGGATGATGGAAGCTGGGTGGTCAGCTCGTCAATTAGGCCGCTCTGATTGTGTTGTGAGGAGGTGTTGGGACCAGTGGACCCGAGAGATGTCATGTACACGAAGACAAGGCTCAGGACTCCCTCGACAGACCAGTCGTCGAGAAGACCGCCACATCGTAAGAAATACACGCGTACAGCCAACTGCTTCATCGGCAGCAATCCAGGCATAGGTAGCACCTTCACTAGGGGCCTCTGTGCCTTCTCGAACCATACGAAGGCACCTGGCTGAAGGACAGTTGGTATCGCGGCGCCCATTACCCGTGCTGCCCTTGACGCCCACCCATCGACGCCTCCGTTTGGAGTTTTGCCACGCACGAGCAAACTGGACTGCAGCGGAATGGAACCAGGTCGTCTTTAGCGACGAATCCAGATTCAATCTCGGCAGTGATGACAATCGTGTTCGTGTGCGGAGAGCCCGTGGTGAACGCTTCAATCCTGCCTTTGCTGTACAGCGACACATCGCTCCCACCGCTGGTGTGATGGTATGGGGTGCCATTGCCTACAATACACGGTCACCCCTAGTATTGTTCCGTGGCACCATGACAGCCCAGCGGTATGTTCATGAAATCCTGCAACCACATGTGTTGCCACTCATGCAACGGCTCCCAGGACCCATTTTTCAACAAGACAATGCTCGGCCTCATACGACAAGGGTGTCACAAGACTGTCTCCGCACTGTTACTACCCTTCCTTGGCCTGCCCGATCCCCAGATTTGTCTCCAATCGAGCATATCTGGGATCATTTGGGACGACGAGTTGGGCATCCCACGAGTTTGAACGAACTAGAGGCAAGGTTACAGCAAATATGGAACGAAATGTCTCAAGACATCATACAGAACTTGTATGACTCAATGCCCGATCGTATCGCATCGTGCATTCGCGCCAGAGGGGGTCCAACGGAGTATTAACTCCTCCGTTCTTTTGCCTTTTTCTCTGAAATAAATTATCCTTTTTCTTTGATTTTCTTATCATTTACTTATATCAAAGTAGTCATTACGTATGTAAAATTTCGTTTCATTTTGACGACTCCTTCTTGGTGCACTAATTTTTTTGTCCATGAGTGTATATATATATATATATATAGATATAGATATATATGTATGTCAAAATTTTGAAGCATCTAGGTACTTTTCTGTTTAACTTGTCCAAGCGATAGACTGGGTTTGGCGCGATGCCAAAATTATAACTCACGAGGAAGGATGGACGGACAGTTTTAGCGTCTGAAATTTTTCTTTCCGCAGGACCGTTATGGATTAACGTAATCCTACGTTAAAAGATCAGTTTCACCAAAGTTCTTTCAATTATGTGATTGATGCACTACCGATAAAATAATGCGCGAAAAATTGAATTAATATTGTATCCTTATAAATTCAGACGAGAATATTCACTGTTGTTCTTTTTCAGTTATATTAATCGTACAAGGCGTCAACCATTAAATTTACTAATACTCAAATAGATCTAGCCGCAAAGCGAATCCCTAACGTCTAATTACTAATCAACCTGATTGGTAGTACTTACATCTTCTGAATCTTTATAGTATTGCGAGTTTTAATAATTCACGAGGAAACACTGACAAGTGTCACAAGGAAGTAACAAAACGAATGTTTCTGTCTCTGCTTTTTCAGACTGCTGCATTATATGCGAGTGCGATGACCATCTTGCTTTTCTGTCTGGAAAATACCTAATATGTTATTCCAGATTACATTTAGTAACTGCGTACACTAAAATACACTAGTATATGGATTAAAAGCTTTTTTTATTAGCAAAGACGACACAGGTGAAACGAGGTATTGTTTATCATGATATTTAGATTTTAAAAAAATTAATGTGTTTTTGACTAACGCTAATAATATTGAATTCACAAGAACCTGCAAAAGTGTTTACAGTGTAAGAAATATTACCGGCGTCCATAGCTGAAGGTTATACGGCCCTTCAATAAAGAAATCTAATCATCCCGACGGCAATCTAGTTCAGTCGGGTTCCGCAGGTTCCGGAAAACAACCATTTTAGCTCCAATCAATACAAATTTTCCATTATCTCTGGCAACACCTGGAAGCAAAGGAAGCAAAGGTTTTTACAAATTACAAGTTACGCTAAAATGCAACATATACTATTTCTACATTTACAACTTATATAATACCATACTCTATATCATAACAACTATATACCTCCTACAACGCACACACAATATGCAATTAACATTATTTACAATATGTACAATAACTTTATATACAGGTTATGCCTCTATGTCTTTATACCTACAACAGATTCATTTCATAATATACCCTACGCTTTCTTGTACCTTACACAACATATTACTTATACAACATCTTGCAATGTGTACTTACAATTCAGTACAATGCGTTACATATACCTTCATTATTTCATTTATTATCGAATCATTACTTTCACTACCGTGTGTTTCATTTGTTTACAAAACGTAGTCTATTGTATCAACCATACTTTCCTGTATTCATACTAGGGGCTTCGCCCCTAGGCTCGCTACGCTCGATCCTCTGTTATGGCTAATAGCGAGATACATAGGGGTGATTCTCGGGCAATGTAACAGCTTGCATCCATTTACTTTTGTCACCCTTATTGCGAAGGGCGTTTCATCACTGTTGAATTATCAGCTTTAAAATTCAACTAAAATTCGAAAATTTAAGATATATACTTGAAATGAGGTTTATATGAACAAGAAAGCTTTCAGCTTCCAGATGATGTAAATACAGTTGGCTCTCTGTTTAACGACGCTCTACTTAACGACGATCTCTATTTAAAGACGATATTTCCCAGTCCCGGCCTCTCAGACGTTATAGGAAATGTTATCTTTTCACAAATTCCGTTTGAGGGCGATCTCTACTTAAGGACGATTTTTCACGGTCCCTTGAAAGTCGTTAAACAGAGAGCCAACTGTATTCTCTTTGTAAGATAAATCTCGAGGAGCATCGTTATTACATCCACATAGGGAACGATATTTCTTGAAAAACAATGTTTCATTTTTTTATGAAAATATTTGTCTGTTTTAAAATATTTTTAAACAAATGAGGTCTAGTTTGAAAGAGAAATGTCTGTAGTCTTAGCTTGTAAAAAGATCAAAATTCTACTATCATTTTTTTGGCGAGTTACCGTAATCTGAAGATGAAAAAGTCAATATTTTCAAACAAAACATAAAATTTTAAAAAAAACTTAAAGTCCGACGAAGATGAGACATGTCTTACTTTGGTCCCCCCCATTTTTCTGCACCCATTGGTATCGCTCTCGACCCCATACCCCCAGTGGTTTCGGAGGATATACCGTGACAAGCTTTTGACAGCGGCAGAGGGAGTTACTTTTTTTTAGAATACAGAGCTACAGTTTATAACATTGACTCATACAGACCTCATAGAGACCGATATGAGGGGAAAAACCAATGCTTGACGCAATATCCACATATTCCAAGCGAAAAACTACACGAAACTTGAGTAAAAAAACTGTAATCCATGGGCAGATTAGAGAAACAGCACTGAAAAGAATTTCTTGCTAAGTTTAATTTATCGGTGCAGGATTTATTAAGGTTAAAATACGAGACGAACTTTCGTATATTTGACTTTGGTTAATACAGTCTTGTTTGCTGGAAACCACTGCTGGCCAACCTTCAACATAGTACCATGCGTCAATTTGTTTCACATAAGAATTCAGATAAGCTATACAACTGACATACTTTTTCTACTTTCTTGCGTTCATGGTTGGGGTTGGTTGGAAAATAGGAATAGGGAATAGGGGTAGAATCTGCTTCACTAAAGGAACGAAAAGGGATAACTCAACCACTCATTAACATTTTAAATTATTTAATTATTGTATGTAAAACAATATCTATTACATCACATAAACATTATTTACGATGAATGCGACTGTTGAATCTGTTTGGATTTCGCTAGTCTTTCAATATTTGGTGTTAAATTTGCTATTAAGTTTGAAATTTGTTATCAACACAATAAAGATCATTATTGGTTTATAACGCAGTTTATAAATGCCTTTCATGGGAATCTGTCTTCTATAGTCCAGCCAGAAGAGCATTTCACGCATTATGAAATCTTTCATGAAGCTGTTGATTAAGATGTGTGATAAAAAAAAAACGAAAATCCAATAATGTACCAGCAAACATCTGCTCTATTATTTTCAGACGAATGAAATGCGAAATATTCTATAATAATAAAAACTGAAAAAAAATTCCCAAATCTGATTTTCAATGATTTGATGAAGTTGATTAATTTTTTTTTCCAAATCACACACAAACCTAGTCTTATAGTGCATGTATATGGAAAAATTGTTGAGTTCATTTAGACCAGAGGTATGCAACCTGAGGCCCGTCAAGCAAATATGTACGGCCCAGAACACATTCATTTATATTCTTTCATTATCAGAAACTTAATAAATAAAAACTGGCATTCTAAGTTCATTTATATATTTTTTATATTTCTATAAGTTTTATGATAACGTGAACAGTATCTAACTGAAACTGACGCACCCTCATTTTTTTTATTTTTATTTTTTTATATTTTTTTATTTTTATTTTTTGTTTCAGTATTTACTCTTTATACAACATGAGAATAAGTATTACACTTTTTTACTATATTGAAGACTTTTAGAGTTCAGACATAGGTATTTTCTGGAATAGTAAAAGTTGTGTTTCAAAAAATTATTCAAAAATGCTGGAAATTTTCAAAATGCTCCATGCTCATTCATTTTCTTCTGATTTCTTCAAAATTTTTCGGGATTTTTAAGTGAAGAGTTTTTCATAAAACTGTGCACAATTCCTTGAAAACTCAAATATTTTTCAAATTTATAGACCATGAAATAAAGTAAAAAAATAAAAAAAAATAGCAGGCAGATGGGAAAAAAAACTATTTATGACTTTTGATTCATAAAAAAATTACAAAAAATAAAATTCACTGCACAGTTATATTTATGTATGTATGGTAAACGTACATTAAAAAATTTAAGGTTTTCAAATTACATAGAATGCGCTTGGAACATTTTGAATAATGTTAGAATTTTTGAAAATTTTTTTGAAAGACAGGCATTTTTCTGCCAAAATATCCTTGTTTTTAATTCTAAGGGTCTTCGATGTAGTAAAAAAGAATATTTTTTATTCTGATTATGTCCTATAGAGTTGAAAATTGAAAATTAAAAAATTCCAGGTTGAAGGTCCATTGTTCCCTTAACCAGCAAAAATATTTTTACATCTAAATTTGCGCTTCCATCGGAAACACCACCGCACTCTGATGACATGTTTGACATGTCTAAAGTTAAGTAATAAGATATTTATCTGTGGCAATAACGTTTACGCGTGACATTTTTATGCTTTTATTATAAGTGCCTACTACGCGAAACGGATCAGCCTGCTTTGCTGTTTTGAACGTCTTGTCTCGTTATAATTTAATACCCATAATGGCAGGAGTTTCTTTAAACGGCAAACGAAAATTGTCTGATGAAAAGAGAGTTTTTCAAGACAATTCGGAAGAAGAATATTTCGTTGTTGAAAATGAAAATCATTTGGCCACATGCATGATCTGTCGTGAGAATGTCATATGTAAAAATAAAACATTGTTCGTCATTTTACTTCGAAACACAAAGCATTTAATGACACTTTTCCTTGAGGATGTCGGAAAAGAAGTGAAAAGTTTAACTTTTGTCAAGATATCATTGCAACAAGAATAAAATATTCTATCAGTGGCGATTTCACAAGATTCATCGGTGACAAGAGCGTCGTATGAAATTTGTTACATATTTGGAAAATATATGAAACTATTTATTAAAAATTTAGCAATAAAAACCAAATAATAACTCAAATCAAAAACATGCTGCTTTCTGATTCTACCTGTGCTAGGCGCATTGAAGATATTGCAACACACGTTTTCAATCGTATCTTAGAAGACTTGAAAAACTGTAAATATTTTAGTTTGGCTTTCGATTCTAGCACCGATATTTCAGTGACGCCGCAATGCTCCGTTTTGTTAGATTCTGTACTGTACGAAATATTATTCACGAAGATTTTTTGAAATTTCTTCCTATGGAAAGTCAAACCACAGGCACGGACTATCTCGATAATATTAGTACATTCCTGGAGAACAATCATATTGATATAAAAAAATTAGTTTGTATATGCACGGATGGATCTCCTTCAATGACCGGATCTGAAATGGGATTTATTGCCCTATTGAAAAAGAAATACCATTTATCAAATCTCTTGTCTTTTCACTGTATCATACACCAAGAGAACTCAAGTATCTCTATTTGCGAAATAGATGCCTTAATGAAGACCGTAATAAATATAGTGAATTATATCCGAGCACGAGAATTGAACCACAGAAAATTTAAAATTCTTTTAGTAGAATTAAACTGTAATTATAGCAACGTCCTTTTACATACCTCAGTGAGATGGTTATGCCGAGGAAAAGTTCTGGTGCGATTTTTTTCTTTAAGACAAGAAATTATTTTGTTTTTAGATCAAAACAACATAATTTACAGCGAAATTAATAATGATGGATGGTGGTGTCTTTTAGCTTTTCCATGCGACATCACAGAAAAACTTAGTGAGGTTAAAAATGATACTAATGAGCTTAAGCATGATACTAATCTGAAAGCTATTTTTTTAAAGAAAAGAGACAGGAAAACGAGTTCATAGATTTTTGGAAATTAGTCCCTGAAAAATATAAAACTGTACAAAATTGTGCCTTTCTATTGTTCACCTTATTTGCATCAACGTATCTTTGTGAATCATCCTATTCTAAAGTGAAATATGCGAAAAACGTATACAGGAATCGACTTACTGATTCTCACCTTGATGACGTATTGAGGCTAGCATGTAGCAATTAGAAACCCGATTTGTCTGATATAGTAAAAACATGTCTTCAGTATCAATAATTACAAGATAAAAATAACTTTTTATATACCATGTTTTTAAATTTTCTGTTGAATCATATGTCAGACTCTCGTCTCCCATTCTTAAGTGGAATTGATGAAGGTGAGTAATAGCGTCTTCAATAAGCCCAAAATAAACGCAAACAGGTGTCGAACGATATACACCTTTGGAGATGTGCGACAATAGGGAAAAAGTACGCGAGTCATTTTGAATGATTTGTGAAACCCATTAGCGGCGCGTTTTCCGCTTGGAGAAGTCGGCAGGAAAGAAATTCACCATAGGTGGTCTGCAGAGGGCGGAACCGGAAAAGGTCGGGTATTCGAGATGGTTCGAGATGGTTCGAGAAAGGGCTGATAAGAATGCATAAATAACGACGGTGTTGCGAATGAGGGAAAAGAAGAGACTTGGACGGTTGAAAGGTCGCCACGCGTACGGAAGGAGAGAGAGAGAGGGTCTCGGACGGACTTTGAATAATGAGCCCTGCTCTCATGAGTGTATTAACGTTCGTCGGAACGAACCTTTGTAAATGATTTATTTAACCAAGATTTTAATGTGTCAATAAACCAGATGTAAATAAGATTTGGTGCTACAGTTATGATTACTTCTACAAGATAATGATTTGTCGGATCACGACTTTAAAGGTTAACATCATATAAACTTGACAATTCTATGTATTAATAAATACTTTTTTCAAATTTTTTTGAAGAATTATCCCATCAACTTGAAAGAAAATGAAGTTAATTGGAAGTTAACTTGCGTTTAACTTTTCGTTCCCGTCCCAGCGATAGATGGCTGCACCAGTCTACAAAACAAAATTAATTGAAAATGAATTCAAATCTGCTTAAAGATGGCTAAAAGTATCTAAAATATGCATTGTCATCGTGTTCTGAGCTATTGTAAAAGTTTCAGATGTCTAGCTAGTCGGGAAGTTAGTTAAAAATTGATTGCAAGATTTGTACTGACAAACACACAAACAAACAAGAAAGCGAGTTAATAAAACCATGTAAAAAATCACACTAATTTTTAAGTAAACAATTGGAAGAAAGTTTAATTTTGAGTTTAATTTTTTTTTGGAATAATGTATTTTGAAGTACACAAATATGATGAAAAAATCATATTGGGAAATGCGCTGTTGTTAATATTTGAGATAGTATTGACTGGTATGATGATAAATAATAAGTACTGTTATTCTGTTTTAATTGTAGAAAATATTTGTTGATTTATCAGGTGGTATGCATCCTTATCTTTAATCAAACGGAGTTCAAACAATAATGTTTTTCCCTATAAGGATTTTTTTCGCCATACCACTATAACGTTGCGGCCCTTTCAATTTGGAAATTATGTGAATACGGCCCGAGGAAAAAAAAGGTTGAGTATGGCTGAAGACGTAGTATGGTTTAGACAAAGAGAATTTGAGGAATTCAATTTTAATTTGAGTCATACATTTTGAACCATAATGAATTCAGATATACTAATTGTACTAGAAGGATTTAAGTTTTTGTGGCAGAAACTCTAATGATATTAGTAAGGTTCCATAGTAAGGTAATATTTTTGAGGAATGGTAGTGTATTATCAACAAATGCATTTAGAAAACTAGTTTTAAGGTCAAACTTTGTTATTTTTAGGGATTAGATATTATATACTTATCTGTGAATAATTTCTGAATTAACCGATTTTTTTTAAACCAATCTAACGACTTTACAACTGTACTGAAACTCCCAATCCAACTACCTGGACAACCGAAAAGCATGTGTATATATATAATTATTGTATGTATATATATATATATATATATATATATATATATATATATATATATAAATATATATATCTGTGTATGTTTGTGTGTATGTTTGTGTGTGTGTCTAAAAATTTAATTACATAACTATTGTATAAATGTCCAAAATTTTTATTGCATATTTATTGAATAAGTGTCTTAAAATGGTAGAACAAATATGTTATAAACTCAATAAAAGCACCACAATCAAGCCTACAAAATTTACAGTCGCGTAAAAAAAAGAAAATAACATTGTAAAATCCAAAGATATAAAAAGAAATAAAACTTTGGAAATTAAAAGAAATAAAACGTTAAAAACTTAGGCTCAATGCTGCCAAATATATATAACCATTTTTAACATTATCCAGTTCAAAGTCCAGTCAAACTATCCCGATGATAAAACAAAATGCAATAATTTCGGTTACGTCAGAACATAAAATGTACAAAATGAAATCCCTTACATTCATACACGAAACTATATCATGTAACCATCTATACCAGCATTTCTCTACCTTTCTCTAACCTTGTACATCTCAGTAACATTTTTTCACTGATTTTACCCAGGGGTTTGGGGGGGGGGGCTTACATAGACGTAGCGTGCTTCTAACTTTTTTTGTGGGGGAAGGGGGCACGAATTGAATTCAGTTAGGGCCCTCCTCCACGCATTGATTGTCTGGCTTGATATTTGAGTAGTATTGAAAAGCTATACAATGAGAAAAATAAATATAATATAAATAAAATGAGAAAAAAAATAATAGCATCGAATTTTTGTTATGGATCATATAATTGTTAAAAACTGTGTTAAGGCTAAAGACATATTCGGAATCTTCAGTTTCACAGTTTGAAAAAGCTGGAAAAACCAACTTTCTTAAAGTTTTTTTACAATTTTCTAATTTTAACTGAACTTCTATTAACGTTTTAATTTATTTCAAGTTAAGTTGGTGGACAGGTCTCCCCCCCCCCGACGCCACGCCTATGGGGGCTAAGGACACCTAAAGCCATAGAGACTATGCAAATCAGAGTGTGTTCAAGTCTTTTTAGTTAGCGCCATATAAGCTATTTTATATGACTATAATTGAAAAGCAGTGATTTGTTATACCTGCAAATTCTTTAAATATCTTCTATGCTTAAAATATTAAAGACTCGTTTGTTTTCCATCTGATTTTGTATGCAAATACAAAAATAAATGAAAAAAAGTTGCAGGTAATTTTTAAGAAAAGCAATCAATAAAAATGTTTAAAGTACGTACAAAAATGTTTTTATTATATTTTCATAATTATTTTATTATTACAAAAAGCTTATTTTTCCGCCATTACTAACAATTTTCCGAGTAACCCTAACAGTCCAGCACGCATCCCAAAGGATACTCGTTCCACAGGTTGAAAATCACTGCTCTACACAGACAGAGCGAACCATCTTTAGTTCAGAAAGCGAAGAAAGGAGTCTGTTATGTAACAATGATCTTTCGGTACGAGCCTGTGTCTCAAAAAGAAAATGCACGCTGAGGTGATTCTCTGAAACAAGTCAAGCGAGTCCTCCACATTTCATCCCTCCCATCTGAGAGCAAGTACATTGTTTATTATTATTTATCACATAAGAACATAATAGCTTTATTGCGAAAACAGTTCGTTCTGCATTTATGGCTGTCAATAAAATAAGACGCTATACTGGAGATCATTTTGTATCTGATTTCCCAAAGGTGTGCGTATGCTACAGGTTGTCATAAAAATCAACGCAAAGCTTTAGGGCCTGTTCACATAGGAGTCCGTTGCGTAGCGTTAAGGGAAAGATGACGTTGAGACGAAAATAAACCAATCATAGGCGTTAAAAATTTCATTGCTAATCGTTTGGAGGCCTATGATTGGTTTATTTTCGTCTCAACGTCATCTTTTCCTTAACACAACGCAACGGACTCCTATGTGAAGAGGTCCTAAGTCTCTTTTGAACGCGGTGAAACCTCTCTAGCCCCCCCCCCCCTACTCGACGGTCACCCCTCTAAAAGGCCATATTTTGTTCAGGACCGATTGAAGACTCCATAGAGCTAATAATATGTAAGAAACCTCTTTTCGACGGCCACCCCTCAAAACAGCCACTTTTTTTTACCTATTATTAACCACCTTAAAGAAGTTTCACTGGGTCAACAAATTCTGGGTCAACAAAACCTACTTAATTTATAATGGCCTTGACTATAGTCTCTTTTCACTAGATTCTTTAATGGGCTTTTTAACCGTAGACGGCTGTACCAAACCACTGCAATCTCATACTATACATCGCGTTCATAATCCGTAGTAGTGTGTTAATATCAGCTTATTAATACCATGTGTTTATAAACTCGCTTTCTTGTTTGTTTGTTTGTTTGTTTGTGTGTGTGTGTTTGTTTGTCCAGTCCAAATATTGCAATCGATTTTTAACTAACTTCCCGACTAGCTAGACATTTGAAACTTTTAGAATAGCTTAGAACACGATGACAATGCATTATTTTAATACTTTTAGCCATCTTTAAGCAGAATTAAATTAATTTTCAGTTATTTTCAGTTAATTTTGTTTTGTAGATTGGTGCAGCCATCTATCGGCCGGAACGGGAACGAAAAGTTAAACGCAAGTTAACTTCCAATTAACTTCATTTTCTTCAAGTTGATGGGATAATTCATCAAAAAAAATTTTAAAACTATTTTTTAATACATAGAATTGTCAAGTTTATATGATTCAACAGAAAATTTAAAAACATGGTATATAAAAAGTTCTTATTATTTTGTAATTATTTTATATTTAAATTTGACTTAGATGTATTGGTCAAATTTTATTTAGAAATATTTTTAAAATTTAACTATAATTTTCTTTATTTCTTTACAACAACAAAGGTACTATTATAATGAAGCCTAAAAAATAATAACAAAGATTTCCATAATATTATGTATGAAATAAAACTTTGCTATGTATAATAGAACACAAAATAAAGAGAAAAAAACCAGCCTCCTTTGAAAAAAAAATGAAAAATATACAAACAGTCGCTAAAGAAATAAAAGGATATAAAAAGGATAAATAATGATATTATAAAGAAGTTTTGCACACATAAAGGATAGTTTTGAAACTGCAAAAAACAAAATTTAAAAGGACATAATCCAGAAATGTTTCCTATAACTCTTTATTTAAGAAATAATTAGTTATAAATGTACAAAACAGAGTTGGTGTATTTTGTTACACAGTTTAAAATTCGATGTTGTCTTACTCGTTTTTCATGTGAAAATTAAACATTTCTAGTTTATTAGATAACAGCAACACATAAACATAGTTAGGCAAACGTATTTTAGTTTTTTTCTAATGTTTTCATAGGAAGAATTTTCGCGTAGATCTCTAAATTTTTAATCGATTTCGGAGTGATTGGGCGTGAGTGAACGAGTCAGTTTGCGTAATGCGAATTAAGTAATCCATTGGTAAAATAAATTTTTCTCATTTATTAGATAACAGCAGCACGTATAAACATAGTTAGTCAAACGTAGTTTAATTCGTTTTCATACGAAGGGTTTTCACCTAAATTTCTAAATTTTTAATCGATTTCGGAGTGAGTGAATGAGTGAGTTTGCCTAAAGCGAATCTAGTGATTCATTAGTAAATTAAAATTTTCTCATTTATTACATAAGAGCAATAAGTATAAATGTACTTAAGGAAACGTAGTTTAGTTTTTTCTATTGTTTTCATAGGAAGAATTTTTTTGTGGATTTCTAAATTTTTAATCGATTTCAAAGTGATTGGACGTGAGTGAACTAGTGAGTTTGCCTAAAACGAATCTAGTAATTCATTGGTAAATTAAATTTTTCTCATTTATTACATAAGAGCAATTAGTATAAACGTTCTTAAGGAAACGTAGTTTAATTTTTTTCTATTGTTTTCAAAGGAAGAGTTTTCACCTAAATTTCTAAATCTTTAATCGATTCCGAAGTGATTGAACGTGATTGTAAGAGTGAGTTTACGGGAAAATTTCCACTGTTATGGAAATTTATAAGTACGTGTAATTTCCATAATCGATTAAAGAATCGTAATACGAAGTGACGAATAAACCGAATTTTACTGTATTTACGATAACTTTCTGCAGTCATATTAATTTAATAAATTATTCCCTATGATAAAATAAAAAGTTTAAATAATTCTTAATTTAAATTTCAATAACATAAGAAATCGGAAACAAAGCCCGATTTCTTAAATTGGGAGAAAACAGATTGAACTTATTAAGAATTAATAGCGTGTCGTTGAACTTTTCTATATTAAAAGAACAAAACATTTAAAGGTTTTATCCCTTGGGGTTGTCTAATCTTTCGAAATTTTATTAAATTCTTTCTACCCCATTCGAAAAAAAATGCTTTCCAATTATTCGATAAATGAGGCTTCACGATTAAAGAAATTTAAATGCGAAAATGACAATGCGTTTATATTAGAAAAATCTAGTTAAAGACTTAAGATTAAAAAATATCCAATTAATGTCTTTTAAAAATCGTTAAAGTTCGTAATGGTTAAAGTATTCAAAGGGAATTAACTAAAATGAAGAAATATGTTAACTAGCATATGAGTATTCTAATGATAAGGCAATTATTCCAAATAGAAAGAAAGAATTATGGTTTTCCATTATATCTCTTTTAGATGTATAATTTATTATTATTATTATTTTTAATGTGGAAGCACTTGCACTGAGCCATTCGCACAGAATACCGTGGAAATTGTTGACTACTTCTTATCTGAGAGCACCATATATATAAATCAACTGTTTCCTTGGTGCCACCTCAATTTTGATCACCACCCCACCACCACCACCAGGGGCGACATCTGGAGGTTTCGCACCATTTCCCACCCACTGTCTTCGTGTAAGGACTTTCCAGTCTACGGATTTAACATGCTCGTATCCATTCTAGACACGAAGGTATTTAATCGCGCTCATCGGTTTTTCAAATGAGCATACTTTGTCCAAGGCGCCACCACTGGGTTACCTCGGAGCCTATGTATTAAAATAGAATATTATATTTTTAACCTTTTATCTTTGAAACATGATGGTATGCTTAATTAGAGTTGAGTTTATATGTATGTATATATATATATATATATCTATATATGTATATAAATATATATTAAAAAAAATATATATATATATATATATATATATATGTGTGTGTGTGTGTATGTATACTAGCTGTACCCGGCCACGCGTTGCTGTGGATCAGTCTCGTTAAATGGAAAAGAAAGAAAAGAGAAAGCACTTTTCTAATATGTTTAATTTATAAAGGCTGAAAAGCTGTTACTCATTTAGCACTACCCAGGGGACACGCGTAGTTTAAAGTATGCTACGGACGCGTGTAACGTTAAACACCAACATATTTTACAGTTCAGTTTTTAGTACTTGCTTGTTTTATGTAATGTCTTGGCGAAAGATTTGTGTTCCTCTTCGCCCGCTGCATTGGATATAAAAAAAAATGAAATGTTTAATTTTACAATACTTGTGGGTATACAATATTTTTTGTTGTTCCATTCTCTGTGCAGATATATAGATTGTCTGGTTTTCCGACTCTAGAACACGCAACATATAATTGTCCATGTGAGGCCAATTATATGTTGCAAACGCCAATCGAATTGGGAATTGCAATCTCTTAAATTTAAATGGCATATCCGTTGGAATCATGGGAATGCGAGGAATGAGGACATCTTCACCTTTGAATGGTCCTGGCTTGGACTGGAATGGTCCTGGAATTGGCTGGTGTTGATCGAGGAATTATAGGTAATGTTTGCCTGAAATCTCCTGCAAGCAATATTAATGCGTTCCCAAATGGTCTGAAGTTTCCACGCAAATCTTGCAATGATCGATCAAGAGCCTCGAGCGATTTTTTGTGTGCCATTGTACATTTATCCCGAACAATAAGTTTGCCTTTCTGCGATACTTTTCCCATGCCGGATGCTTTGGAAATGTTGCAAGTGGGAGATTCAATGAATTGCATATGTTTAATGTCAATTTCAAAGCGGAATGTACAGTTCTTCCTGGTAGCAATGTCACAGCTATTCCGGACGACGCAAGAGCTAAGGCTATGTCATTTTGGGATCGAATTGCTGCCAGAATAAATCTAATTAGGAACGTTTTACCAGTTCCTCCTGGCACATCTAAGAAGAAGATTTCTCAAACCCCGTTATTGACAGTTTGCATTATTTGATCGTTAATGCCTTTTTGCTCAAGCGTTAGCTTAGGAATATTTGATTGCAAATACTTCAAAATTTTGTTTACGACGCAATTCTACATCGAACGAAGCATCAGCAGATCGATTCGGTGATGGCATTCCCAATTGATTGAGAACTTTGTTCGCGATTTCTAAGCACAAATTATCAATCATTATCAGTAGATTTCTGCTGTGAAATCCATGTTCATATTTGAATTTTCCTCGCGTATTCGAAGGAAAATATCTGCAGCTATGTGCGTTCGCTTATCTCTTCGATCGTCTTTTATTGTCTAGAACGATCCCTGCGTACATTATGACCTGTGGGGACTGCTGATAGTGGGGTCGCACCCCACCGTAACAAATTTCTGTTCTGAGGGGGAAGGGAAATACATTTCTCGTTTGCCGTAAAATATTTAGTATAGCGTGTGTTTTAAAAAAAGCATGTTTATACCTGTCACGGGTGTGGCATCTATATAAATAGGTATATAGAAACGCTCACGTACTCGAATGCAACGTTGTGTCAAAATTTCAAAGAAATCGATGAAGAACTTTCGGAGATTTGAGGTTTTGAACAAACGAACATTTACATTTATATATATATTTATATATATATGTGTGTGTGTGTGTGTGTGTGTGTGTGTATTTGTATATGACTACCATACTAGTAAATAATACTATTATTAACTTTCATTGAACAAATTACAGGTGAGTAAAATATACATAATTCAATATAGTACATAAGGTTAACAACAGCACAAAAATTAAGTTCCTAACATTACGGCCCACACATGATGGCTTCAATGCAGATTTATATCGACTCCCATTTAAAACAGAGTCACTAACTTCCATGTTAATTCTGACGTAATCTCTGGCAGGAAGTCTGCTTACTGCCAGTCTTCTTCAGTGTGATATTTGGCCTAAAGAACGGGTAATAAATGCCAACAAAGTAAATAAAAATTCGCAATAAGGTTACAGGTATTGTATTTATGTTATTTTCTTTGTGTGAGATTTATTCTCTGACATTAATTACCAAGATTATGCATTCGTATGTTAATTTTAAATCTTATAAAATGTTTCTACGAGAATAGTTACATAGGGAAAATAATGTTGGATGAATTTTTAACATTGTATGGAATTTTGTATGACATTTTACGGTGTAGCAATAAAAATTTTAATAAATTAACGAAATCAGTTTTTTTGGTTTTTGTGTGTTTTATAGATAGTTGTATAAATAGTACTAATAGTAGTAGTGGATTTTTACAAATTATGAAAAATAGCAAATTTAATGGTCCGTTAAGTGTAAAATTTACCAAATAACAAATAATTTGCTGCTTATATTGTATTTAATATTTTACGGATTTCAATAAATTAAAATAAATTATAAATTTATTTGTTAGCAAAGAGTAAATTGAGTTCAAATAACAAATAAATTTACTATTCTAAATTTAGTATTTTGTAGATTTTTGAAAGATAATACACATAATAAACCAACACCAACAAATATTTATTTAATATTTATTATACAAGTAACATCCATTATTGCATTTGACACATAATATAGTTTCTTAACGACAAGGAAAATCATATGACGATACTACGTCCAACACGGTTCCTCTCTAGAATCCTTTTCTTTAGATACCAAATTATGCTCCCTTAACATTTTCCTTAAAGGGCGGGATAGCATGTATCCTAAGAATACGCGCCCAAAAATTAATATATATATATATATATATATATATATATATATATATATATATATATATATATATATATATATATATATATATATATATATATATATATATATATATATATGTATATGTATGTATATTTATGTATATATATGTATATATATATATATATATATATATATATATATATATATATATATATATATATATATATATGTATATATGTATATATGTATATATGTATATTTACGTATATGTATGTATATTTATGTATATATATGAAATGTCCGGAATGGACATCTCGTGAAAATACTGCAATCGAGGCCGTAACAAAGAATTCCAAATCATAATTAATGAATAAAGTTTATTCGACGTAAAGATTAACACATCTTAATCAGTTCGGAGCCAGCCCGCGTCTCCCCATAAAAGCGCCAAAATAGCATTAGGTGAAAGAGGTTGCCAGAATTGGCGGAGGAAGTTAGTATGTGGAAGGCGAAGTGTTTACGTCAAGACAAGAAGGACGGGTTACTATGGCAGAGATGAAGTACAGAATAGGCGATTATACCTAGTTAGTAATATTATCACACACAAATATATATATATATATATATATATCTACAGTGGAATCTCGATCTATCGTTTTCCAAGGGACCGATTGAACTGAACGATAAATGCGGGAAAACGGTAGATGCGGAAACATAACAAAGCAATATGATCGTCGGGACTGGGTGAAATAAACTGCACATACGGGAAAATGATGATTCGGAGAACGATCGATCAAGAACCCACTGTATGTATATATATATATATATAACACCCTTAATGGCCATTCTTACAAAGGGGATATGATATTCCCCGTTCTAAAGAGGGAACTGGAAAACTCAGCCCCGTAAGTTAAAGGTTAAGTTAAAACTAATTATGTCACTAAATATATAGTTGTCTGCATAGCTAAAGTACTAATTAACTTGCGCTATTTAGACTCTGACAAAGAAAAATTCCATCAATTATTTGGTCAATGTAACGCAATCTGATTCTCATAATGAATCAAATTATAAACTCTTCAATAGCAAGACTGAAACAAAAATAATTCAGAGGGAGTATTTACAGACGTTTAAGTATTTACAGAGAGAGCAAGTTTAGTCTTAGAACATAATGATACCCCCAGTGTACAGAGGGAAAGATAAATAATCGAGCCAGTAAAATATAAAAAGATTAATAAATAATAAGCGTGTCTGGAAGATTGGATAGCAAAAACGAAGCCGAAGAAATTCTTTGTGTAATCAATGTAATTTATGTCTACAGTAACGATAAGGAGGAATTCCATTGTGATTTTACCAGAATACAAATTTTTCTTATTGTCTGCTATATTGACACTTTCCTCACGTCTTTTATCTACCTTCACTTAATTTCTAATAACACTGGGATTAACACGTGGGCAAACAGAAACTGCCAACTGTCTGTTTTCATGCTTTCAACTTCTCTTTAAAAAAGGCATTCTCAGACAAATAATTTGTATATATGTATATTATATATAATTATATATATTATATATATTATATATGATATATATGTATATTATATATATATATATATATATATATATATATACAGGGTGTTGCCGAATTTGACCGACAAATTCAGAGGGGTGATAGTAGGCATCAAGACGAGCAATAATCACACAGGAATGTATGACCGGAAACGCAAACCTGACGCTGGAGGGCGCTGTTTACTTAATCGGACCATACCTCTTACCAACCACAAGGAATGGCCGGAAATATCGTATTTTTCTGAAGGAGGTAGAAAACTCAAAAGCAAATCAGAATCACATAGGAATGTATGACCGGAAACACAAACCTGATCAGCTAGAGGACAAAGATGCGGAAATTAAGCGTCAATATTTCTGCATCTTGGTTTATCCTCTAGTTGACCAGGTTTGCGTTTCTGGACATACATTCCAATGTGAATCTGTTTTGTTTTTGAGTTTTCTAAGGCCTCCATAAAAAATGCGATATTTCCTGCCATCCAGTAGGACTGGTAAGGGGTATGGTATATTTATATTTTTATATATAACCCTAAGAACCGACGTTGCCACCCCCAAATCTCTGGACTGGAGCCGCCACTGGCCTAAGAAATGATGTGAAAGGATATTTTTATATTCTTTACTGCCTTGTAAACAATACTATGCAATTTTCTTACTAAACATAGTTTTTTATCGTAATAAACGGTATGTCTGCTTAGTTAAGGATTTTGTTTTGCGTATTACACACATTACCCGGGTTATCCGGATTGCCTATGGACCCAGTTAGTTGGGATAAACGAGGTTTTACTCTGAAACGTTAATGTCGCATACCTAGGCAAACATAATCTGGCATTTCATTCGCATAATAATATCTCGGATTTTATTCAATTTTTTACACCGATTACGTTCATAAAATCAAAGTTTCGAATTAAACTACAATTATGGAATTTTCCAGTCACCTTACCACGTTAAATAAAAATTAGAAATCTTCGAAAGAAAAAACATACACAAAAATTCAGCACTTGAATGACAACAAAACACGCTTTATTTTTTTTTTCCTTTCTTTTCGCTATCAATTCCCGCTAAACGCCTCTCACTGACAGATTTAGCAGACAATAAAACGCCTTTCCTTGACACGGCATGTACTCAACACTCGGCAATACCGAAACTTATGAATTAGACAATACGGTGATAGGGATCGTGATTTACTGCCAGAGATGTTGCCACAAACACTGGGATGAGTTTGCAAAACATTTCGTGATATTCTTTCGAGGACCCAGCTACCACATGAGCCCCATTATAGATATTATTTTGTGAAGCGGCAGAGAGTCAGATTTAGTAAGAAAAAAAATTGTATCCAGTCCTGAATAGTTGTGAAATAGTGTGCGATTTAATAAAGGATATGTGCGACTTTGGTTCCAATACGAAATAATGACGGTTGATATATGTAAGTAAATATATTTTTTTCTAATTTGAAATACTTAACGTTGTCTTCAAATTTTAGAGACAAATTAATTATAATGCAAAAAATCGTCATGTGTATTTTTTCTATTTAGTACAATAAGCAAACATCCAATTATATACTTGTTGCAATATTACCCAAACAAACACGCGTATTTTGTGAGTATTTAGGCATGAAGTAAGAAAGTAATGGGTATAATTATGCATATCACAATGTAAGTTAATAAAATCACATCTATAAATATATATATATATATATATATATATATACATATATATATATATATATATATATATATATATATATATATATATATATATATATATATATATATATATATACATATATACATATATATACATATATATATATATATATATATATACATATATACATATATATACATATATACATATATATATATATATATATATATATATATATATATATATATATATATATATATATATATATATATATATATAAATATATATATATATATAGAGAGAGAGAGAGAGAACCTCCTCAATAGCGGCCAGTGGTGGTTCCGTTAAAATGGCCGTTTTCAAAGGTGGCTGTAGAATAAGGGTCTCTTACATAACATTGGTTCTCTAGGGTCTGTAATCCGTTCTGAACAATATACGGACGTTTAGAAGGGTTACGAATAGGCGTGGTCGGGAAGAGAAGTTTCCCTGGATATATATATATATATATATATATATATATATATATATATATATATATATATATATATATATATATATATATATATGCCTAACATTTTTTATTTACACAGAGGATGCGTGCCAGACTGTATCGTGTAATAAAAGTGTAAAAAAGACGTAGGTTATATGGTAAAATGATGGATATGTTTAACAAATTGTTTTTGTTTATAAAATACATATAAAAAATATAAAAAACTAATAAATGATTGAAAAATTAAATAAAATTATGCATTAAACATAAGAAAACCGTATTCTTAACATTCTCAAAAAAAAAAACATTAAATAAATTGCATTTTCTCATGAATTTCTAATTCAAGCTTTATTTTAAATTTTAAAAATCAAATCACAAATTTAGAAACAAAGTTAAAATTATATACGATTAGACGCATTATCATTCGGATTCAATTTCTAAAACTAATCGCATACTTTTGTGTTGAGCTCATACAGAATCGCTTTCGTCCGTCGAAATATGTACAGTAGCTTCATAAGTATTCGCATTTTCAGGCAAAAATTCTGATGACTGAGGTTGGATACTTTGAGTCATAAATTCTGCAATAGATCGTTATGAACCTGTCTCGGATAGCTCTTTGTAAATTTCTTTGTAACGTGCCATATAAGATTTGCGGAATGAAAAAAGAAGCGAAAATATTGACTTTTTTTTATCGTGTAAAAAAACCGATAGTGTAAAAAGTAGGATTAGAATATCTTTTTCGGCCGTATCATTTCAAAATCTTGTAAAAGAAGTCCGTGTAAAAAAAGGATCAGTTGTATATATAAATAGATTCATATGAACATATATTTAACATGCATATATGCTCATCATGTGTCTTTAAAATTATGAATAATAAGCTACTAAGCTAGGGATCTGATTATAATGAAATTGTTTTATATTTTAATCTGATAGAAACTGAGCACGTGCTGAATTTTGAAACGATATTCAAAAGAAAATGCTTACTTAAATTTTATTTATTAATCAAATGTTTTAATCACTCGCCTGCATAATATAACTCTAGAACAGTGGTCCCTAACCTGTAGAAGTCTGCCGACCACTAAGCCAGAAAATGAACCATATGAAGACCACCCCACCCCCACCTCAACAGACTTGAGGGGGAAACCTTCCGGGGGTAGGGTGTATAGAATATCCTTCAGGCAAAAGGAATGCAGGAGTAACGTACCTACATTCTAACGTATCCTTCTCAAATTATAAAATAATTATGTTCAACTTTTAAGAAATTTTGATTCAACACCTGACAGTCATCGGATATATTCGGCCCATCTAGTTCAATGAACATTGCTTTCAAAATCCCCATTTATTTGGCAACTTTTTATATGTGGTGCCGGACCACTACCGAGATTTGGTCCGCGGACCAGCGGTTGGGAACCACTGCTCTAGAATGACTGTCGCACCACTGGTTAGAAACCACTGGCATAAAGTTTTCTACAGAACTTTTAGGATAAAGTAACACATATTTTTGCGTACAGGACATTTCGAGTTAGAATAGTTTCATGCCCATTTCCCTCCTCTATGAGTTACCAGTCTTAAATGTGTGATTTATGTCTACTTACCTGGAAATAGGATATTTAACGATCTGCAATCGTTAAAAGTCTATATCTAAATTTACTCTCAACGTATCGTCATGATATTTTGCATTGTGCTCTCTAGTCCTGTTTTAGGAAGTTCAGGTTGAGAGAATATGTATATGTTTAAAATTTTCTCAAAAAAAAAATTTTTTTTGCCTGATAGAAATAAAACATTTTTGAATTCTGAGGAAAAAAAATCTTTTGAAAATTTATCTGTGCAGTAAAAGATAAAAAAAAAATGTGCTAACCGAGATAATATTGTGGCCAGATATATCAAAACCTAAGCTACTTTAAATTTTGATTTTTAAACGTTTTTGAAAACAAATTTTCAAACTATACAAGGACAAAATAAATCTTTTTTTTTTAATAAAAAGACTCAAATGATGTAAAAACCATGACAAATCGTCTATAATTTAATAAATCCTGAAAGAATTACATTTATTTTACAAAACTGCCCATTAAACGACACCTGTATTTTACTACTGCTTTGCAAGATGACCAAAGTGGAACGTACGGTCAGGGTCTATAGTGCGTTTATAACTGATACGCGGTTCATTTTCAAGTACGAAGAAAAAAAAAGAGAAAAAAAGATTTCGCCTAGATTCTGTATGACAGTTGGTACAGCGTTTAGAAATATGACATTTTGATAAGGGTAATCCAAAAAGGGAGCAATTTACGTATTACTTACGTATTATTGAAAACAATTCTTGAGCAATAAATAAAGATGAGAGATAATATTTCCATCAGCATCACCTTGTCATTTTCCTCCTGAAATAGATTGCGCTGTGCACGATAACAAACAACACATTAAAATAAGACAAATATAATTGATTTGTTTCTTTCTATGTCATATCTCAAGGATGTACTGAATTTTTAGGACCATATGACGCACCTTTTTATATAAAAAAATCGACTTAAAATTTTCGGTGCGTTTTATTGTCCGAAGGTAACATTAAAAGAAAATTAATATTTTATTATATATAATATATATATATTTAATATATTTATTATATTTATTTTATATATTTTTTTATGTTTATTAAGTAATAAATTGAAGATATACTTACATACCTAACAAAATACAAAATATTCTTTTATAAAAATCCTCTTATAACTTTGAAGTACATCTTATCGTCCAGTGCCTCTTATGGTCATAAAATACAGTAATTTAAATTTATACGGAAATTTAAATTTATGTGACAGGTCTACTTTACTCACCACTTATAGAACTTACGTCAAACCTGTTTTAAAATATTGTTGTTCTTTCCTTATTACTGCCTTAAATGGAATTGTTGAAAAAATTGACCGAATTCAGAACCAAGCTCTGCGTCATATCACCGGGGGAGTTAAGACTACTCCTATTACCGCAATGATCTTTTGTACTGATGAAAACTCACTATGGATAGGGAGATTATTAGTACTGCCTTAAAATTGTACGAAAAGCTAATTAAATTGCCTCACGGTGAGAGATGGGCCTCTTTTGTTCCGAGCGTCCGAAGACTAAAGACACTGGATTGTTTTCTACAATGAGTTTACAGGTTAACCCTTTTAGGGGCGCCGTTTGCACAGTGCAAACACCTAAATCTAGTCTTCTTTTCACGTGCATTCAATGTATTCCAGTTAAAAGAGTAAAAATGGGTAGTGCTGCTATCTGTTATAAGTTTAAAGAAGTAGAAATATTTTGCAACCTTTAATTGGAAAAATTTTCAAGATTTTTCAGGTTAAAAAAAATCAGGGAAAAACATCTGCACCATGCAAACGGTGGAGGTTGTTGCCCCTCAAAGGGTTTAAAAAAATCAATCGATCTTGATTACATTCCAGAAATTTTGCTTTCGCCGGCTAACCCTTTGGAATTTCAAAATATTCCGTATCACCTTGACCTTGCTCAGCCAGTTCTGAAGGCTGAGTGCTGCGCTGATGTCCTTTTATCGGAGACAATTCATACTCGCTACGCAGTTGAGACCTGGCTAAGGATTTTTGAAGATGGCTCAAAAATATGAAACGAGTCAATGAGCTGGCTCGGGCATTTACAGTGAGCTTTTTTTCCCATTACGTTACATTGGGGGCAATCAGGGACTACCAGCAGCTTTTGAGTTCACGCCTTTCCGATTTTGTACAGGCCGTAATTCTCTCTGACTATCAGGCGTCCATATTGGCCATTGTGAATTTTGACCAAACACCCTCATCCAGTGCCGTTGTGGATTGTCGATCCATTCTCAGTGAATTGTTAAAGTTCAGAAACATAGTTCTCCAATGGATTCCATCCCACTGGGGAATTCACAGCAACGAGATGGCGGATGAGTTTGCAAAGAAAGCCAGTAATGTCACTCAAGCTTTATGCAGTTCAGTTGGCTATAGATCAGCTGCACATTTAGTAAATTCGAAAATTAAACAACTACAAAAGCTTGAACTGAAAGGACTTGCCAAAGGAAAATCATAGCAACTCCCTATTCTTCGATTGCCTGAACGCTCAAAGTCGCAGCATTTAGACTGATGACGAGGCATGATTGTCTCGCCACTTATCTTCATCAAATCAACATACTGAATACCCCATGTGACCCCTCTGCAGCAGCGATAAACTCATGATTGCTGGTAACCTTCTTAAGTGTCCGGCTCTTCATAGTTTTTCTGTTTCTACCCGTTATTGGGAGGCTAGAGAACTCTTGTCTGTATTCAATTTTGCATTTAATTTTGGGCTTTGTACTGTGTATTCTGTACTGTGCTTTTGACCAAGGATAATGTCTCTGTGCCTGCTGTATTGGAAATAAAAACCAATTTTCCATTTTTAACTTTTAAAAAATATGTCCTTTATCTATGGCTAATTCCTTCTAATTATTCCCGTATCAATGTATTAAATGCAGAAAAGACATTGATGTATTGCCCTTTTCATATTTTGTTTTCCATTCTTTAATGAAAGTAACCAAATTTAAGCTTTTTATTTTTAAACAAGTATTTACGTTATTTACTACAATAACCAGTATAGCAAAAATAAAGCTTTTGTTGATCAGGGACCACTTGTACAAATAAAAAAAAATTGTTTGAAAATTACTAACCTTCCCAATTCTCTCTTCTATATCTCTCTGAAAATATACAACAGATCCTCTGTAAATTTGAATATCTCAATCGAGATATTCAAATCTACAGAGGGATATCTAAATAATGTAAACACTGCTTTTAAAAAAGGCGCTTGCGTTGCGGCGTATGCAGATCACTATAAACACGACATCGACGAGCAGAGATATACAATAAGGTGAATTACGAGTATTGGGAATCACTTTAGTCGATGTAGAATTAGCTGTTCTAGAATTAATGCGCAGTATCCCTTATCAGATTTGCTACAATACAATATTGCAGGCCCTCATTACTGAAACCAATGTAAAAAAAAAGTGTCAGATTTTGCCTTGAACATGAAAACTGATGTTAGAACGGTGGCATCTAGTCAAATGGACATGTCATCTAGTCGGATGAATCGAGATTCACGTTGTTTTATACCATTAGAAGAAAATACATTTGAGCAACAGACACCAGCAGCCGGGACGGTATTCTTTCGAAGTATACCGTCCAAGCATACCGTCCCGACTGCTGGTGTCTGTTGTCAAGCATGTCGGTGGCTCTCTGACACTGTGGTTTCTATCTCTTGACGTAATTGAAGTTTTTGGAGTGGAGTTCTTGGGTCGTGGCGACTAAATCTCCTGTTGCAAGGTAGTTACTTCAAGGTACAAGTGCTCAGTAATTAAAAATTTAAAGTTAAGAAAAAAAGAGGAATTAAAAATATTAAAATACATAAAAAATAAAAACAAGTAGTAAATAAATGAGAGATTAAATATTTTTAAAATTTAAATTAAAAAATACAATAAAAAATGTGAAAAAATAATTAACTTTTTCCTTATGGGGTGGGATAGCATGTATCTCCCAAGAATACGGGCCCAAGAATGTGTATATATATATATATATATACATATATATATATATATATATATGTATAATATGTGTATATATATATATATATAAAAGCCCGGTGGCGTAGTGGTTAAAAGCGTCAAGCTTCCATCCCACAGGTTCAGGCTTCGACCCTGCGACTGGGCAAGGTCGACTCAGCCTTTCATACCTTCAGTGGGTCGATAAAATGAGGACCAAGCATGCTTGGGAACTAAACTCTGGGGGTCCCAGGTCATGTTGACCACCTGACTGAGAGATATGCTGTATGGCACCCCAAGCCCCAAGGTCAAGAAAGCGGAGATGGGTACCGCCGGCCCTGGTCCACATCGGACTGTTGCGCCGTGAGTTTATATATTTATATATATATATATCCCTTCAAGATCATTGGAACAGTAAGGAGATATGTTGTAGGACGTAAGGTAACCTATTTCCATTCAGCAATAGGGGTTGTAAGTTCTTATGCACAGGATTTATAACACTCTATCTCACCGAAAATTCATACTGTCTTGCAAGCAAGAGGTGGGCTTAGAGTTTATTAGTAACACGGAACATTGTTTTATGATTATTTTGATAACCCCCTATTTGTTTGTTTTTGAAAATGAAGTGCTAAATACTTCAAGATTTTTTCCGATCTTTAATGCATAAATTTTATTCATTGTTCTAATTTAAATTCTGGCAATTTTTATTTGAATATTCTCGATCTAAAACGAACAATCAAAATTATTCTTCCTTAGGTATTGTGTTTTATTAGGAAATTAGTATTTCATATGTATACACTGCTGACTCTAGAACCATGCATATTATTTACGACAGATACTTTCCCAGATTTCAAAGTCATGTGCAGCACAAACTCTTAAAGGACGAAGTGGCCCAGTTGGTAAGGTTAACCGGCTAGTGATCTGAAATTCACTGGTTCGATGCTCGTCTCTGACAAAATCCAATGCCGTTTACACTAATTGCGGCTGGTGCACGTAAAATCTGTCGTGGCTGCAATGTCCTCCAAGTTCTCAAAATTACCTCTGGAGGAGCGGGGTCAAGTGTTCTGGTCTCGTCACTTGACTCGGTTCAAAATTATGGGAACGGTCTTTTGGCCAAGTCGGACTCCGCCCCTTGTGGTGGCAGTCAAAATAGGAGCCGCACCTTCATCGCCCATGGCTTTCGGGACTTGATCTGATGTTGCTGTCGGTCAAGTGGTATAAGCAACAACACAAATTATAATCTCTAGTACAGTATCTTGATAATAATAAAATCAATTAAATTTGCTTAAATATACATTCTATTGCTTCTAATGTCTTTTGTGGGTCTCAACTTATAATTAAGATATTCCTGGCGAGTGCCTTTTTTTTAAGGCTGTGATATTTCGAGAATCTATTGATTCTCTATGAATTCGACACAAGTCGTCAATCTGTTAACTTAAAAAAATACTTTCATCATTGACTGCATACACCATTGTTGAAAAAAAAATGAGAAACATCTGGACCATGTATTATGAATTCAACATTCGGGCAATTTCACACTTTTTAATCAGTTTTCAGAAGAACTGCAATATATAGTTCACGAAAATGTTTCCTGTAACGCAAATATATTATTCGTCTGGGAGTAGCGGAAATTGTGGATTCTAAACAGTCACATTCTTTCGTCATAGCTGTTTCAAAAAATCAGAATGTTTTTTTAAAAACGAAAGTGAAAGATTTCATGAAAACAAATGCTTGCATGTGATATATTTTATACCATTCATTTATATTCATAGGGTTACTATTGTAGTAAAAAAAAATATGCATTTTGCAAAGGATACAAATTTGCGTATTTATTTAGGAAAAAATATTTTTTCTTAATATATACCATTTTGACATCGCAAATCACCTTGTTTTACTTGAAAAAATCATTTAACGTTTAAAACCTGTAAGGGGATGATAGACTCTCAAATAACCAAAAATCGACAAAAATTGGAATTTTATTTTAGGGTATAAATATTTTTTAAATATGTAAATATTTTAATAAAATATATTTAGCATATGTAGTAGAAAGCAAAATGATTACGTGGTGGCTTTAGAAAAGCAAGTAATAAAGGTAGGTGGAAAAACATCTTTTCAATGGCTTTTTCCCAAAATGAGTTGGTATTTCTAGATTTGCAAGTCTTTAAAATGCTCCTAGCGTCCTAATTTTTCACGAATTTTTATAAAATTTGTAACAAAGACTCCTCTAATACATTGAAATAAAGTTTTGTATCCATTTCAGGTTCCGACGTCATTCAGATTATCAAAGTTTAACTTATGAGTAGAAAAGTACAAAAATTCCACGAAAATTCAGTGTACAAGCATAAAACGATTTCGTAAAAATTAACTATTCGACGAAAGAACAAAGTAATACATAACTGCGTTCAAAATGTATTTATAAGCAATATAAATGCAAAATTAAGGAGGGGAGTTAAAAACTGGATCGCAAGAGCATTCAAAAAGCAATAATAATTTCAATTTTTGCAATAAAAAATTAAAATACAGTGGTATATCGACTTACGAGTGTCGCGACTTACGAGTTTTTCGAGATACCAGCATTTTCTAGGTAGATTTTTTGCTTCGAGTTACGAGCAAACTTCCGATATCCCACTGCTAGTTTCAGCAGCGAATGCCATGTTACGTGCTCATCAAATGAGAACACAAGAAGCATATAATATTTAAACTTAAACTCAAGGCGCAACAGTCCGATGTGGACCAGGGCTGGCGGTACCCATCTCCGCTTTCGTAACCGTGGGCTTGGGGTGCCATACAGCATATGTGTCAGTCAGGTGGTCAACCTGACGTGGGACCCCCAGAGTTTAGTTCCCAAGCATGCTTGGTCCTCATTTTATCGACCCACTGAAGGGATGAAAGGCTGAGACGACCTTGCCCAGTCACAGGGTTGAACCCTGGACCTGTGGGATGAAAGCTTGACGCTTTTAACCACTAATATAATATTTACAACCTTTATGTGCAATTATTATACTATTGTATACATATTATCCTGAGACTACTATCCAATCTGAAACCTAGAGATTAACACTCAACAATTACCACCCGGGGCAGCTTGCTCTGCCCAAACTTGAGTCGCCCTCTGAAACCGAACAGCACCCAACCTCTCTCGCAGAGAGATAGCTTCAATTCCTTCCCCCACACTAGAACTCCCCATGGGGTTTAGGGGATGGGATGAACTTGGTCCTAGGATCGCAAGCTCTCCCCCTTCTACGGATTCTGATAAAACGTTCTTCGGATTCTCAGAAAGAAGAATGTGGACATCACAGCCACAGTGAACGATGCAACAATCGCCCTTCTTCCGTGTCTCACTCGTTCACTTTAAGAGAGTAGCTGGTAAGGTAATAAATGCGAAATTGAGGAAAACGCGGCGAAAAGGTCAAAAATCAACGAATAAGATATAGAGTTTCTATGCTCACTTCTACCCAGACTTGGGTGTATATAATTTGAAGTGGCACTCTATTTGAATTTGAAGCAAACACAGTTTATACATGAAACAATGTTTATTGAATTCGTTGCACATATAATTGGCTTTTACAGCAATAAGCATGCGTACTACTTGTACGGAATGTATAAACACAGCTTTCAAGAACAATATATTTTTATACTCACGAACAGTAAGTCAAACCAGCAGTACTGCCACGTAAACTTCTGGCCCGCTAAGCACTAGCGCAGGATAACACCTTTTCAACCTTAACAACCTCCTCCTTTTCATTAATGACGCTGCGTGGTATTTATACTAAGCGCGTATGCCGAAATTAGCATATCTAAAGCAGCTTCTTTAATTCACTCAAAAGTTCGATTCTTGTGAATCGAATCTTGTGTATACCTTACAAAGATTTAATTTTTCAGTTCAGCCTTACTCCTCCTCTTCCATCAGCATCTTCAAGTCTGATCTCCAAGGTAAATGTTGTACATTGCACTTAATAAAACAAATTTATTGCAGTACATTCTATTGTATTGCGTTTTTATACAATGTTCGTCGTTTATAAGCACATTTTTCTTATTTAAAAACAAGTGACAAAAAATTGCGGTGTTTTGGGGGAGCTCGGAACGAATTAATGACATTTTTATTCATTTCAATGGGGAAAATTGATTCGAGATACGAGTATTTCGAGTTACGAGCTCCGTCATGGAACGAATTAAACTAGTAAGTCGAGGTACCACTGTATTTATAAAATTTCATAAGGTGTTTGATATAGTTATACTTTAATGAATATATATGTAAAAATTCTTATCTCTGAGCTAAAAATTTCAAAAATCGCTTTGAAATGTCCACCATCGCCTTAAGCCAATACTGGCGTAAACAGATTTGATTAAAACCTCTTCCACTCATGGCAATCATCGACCTCACCGTGACAGATATTTACCTCACGAACGACAAAAGCAAAATCTTCCGAATATCGAGACTGTTCTAAACTTGTTTGTTTCAGGAACGCGTATTTTTCCTTAATTCCGTACTCTTACATGATTGATCAGCAGTAAATTAAATCGGGTACTCAAGCTGTTCCCACAATGGAAACGGTATGCAGTAATTCCTACAATAAGATGGACATGAAATTGTATTTGACCGGATGATAAAGAAAAAATTACAGGTTGTTGAGATCAATAAAAAGTAAGATAAGGTTTGTGCAAAACAGTACATACAAGACATGCAAGACGACTTCGACATTCAAGATAATTTAAATTTTTAATTACATAAATAAAAATCGTAGATCTCACTGATGATTCAAGAGTAAGAAGTAAATTAAATATAAGATTAAGTAGTATAAAAGTTTGAAAAAATTATCTCTCAAGTTCCATATAAAGAGTTTTCAAACAAATGTATGAAATATTGTATGCATTTTATAACGTTTCAGTATGAAAAAAACCACGACATTAAGTACTTGTAAAGTATGTCATGAATAAAAATTATAACATAAATAATAATAAAAAATAAAACTTTAAAAAAAAAATTTTATCCCGAGATCATTCAAATTCAAGTGTTTTACGGATAACAAAACTTCAAATAAAAATAACAAAGCTTAAGTTAACTCATTTTAAAGCATGTCATCGTTCAATTAGACTAATTACAATCTTGAAAAATTTTTAACAAAGTTTTCTGCATCAAAAACAAACAAAAAAAAAACAATGTATAGTTCTAGAGTTTTACATAACCGCAAACAAAGCTCAATACGACAAATACTGTTTAGCAAAATTTCTTTTATATATTTCATGCAAAAGTAAATTAAAGGCATGTAAGACTTTGAATAATAAATTTAATTTATCATCCAGCTTTCATGCAGGAAGGAAAAGTATTTTATTTAATATTAAAAAAAGATTTAAATATATAGACATCGGTTAAAAGGACTTACATCTGTTTACAATTTGATTAAACTTGAACATTGTAGGGAAAGTAATTAATTATACAGACAGATTAAACACGTAAATGGAAAGACTATATTTTAAACACAAAACGTACGTCTCTTACCATATATATATATATACACGAGGTAGGATTCAAAAGTTCCCGGACTGAGCCTATATCTAAAAAAATGTTTGCAGTAGAGTGACTACGATAACGTTTCTGTGTTACTACGTTTTTTCCCTCTTCTAAAAGTGGTTCGACCCAAATCTCGTGGTCGGTGGCTCACCACGGCCTCGTATTTTGTAGGTGGGTGCATTTAGTAACCGGCGATTGAAAGAAATGGCGTTTGTTGAGCAGAGAATTAATATCAAGTTTTGTGTTCGCTTGAGAAACAGTGTTACGGACACTTACGAAATGTTGAAGCAGGTGTACGACAGTGATACATTATCGCGAACGCAAGCTTTTGAGTGGCATCGACATTTCAGAGAAGGCAGGGAAAGTGCCGACGACGAATGCGTTGGTCGTCCGCAGTCTTCTCGCACCGCTGAAAACATCGAAAAGGTGTTCTTCGATATCCAGGGCATTGTCCATCCCATTTTTTCCATCTTGAATTTATCCCTGAAGGACGCACTATGAACAAAGAACTCTATGTAGACATCCTGCGTCGTTTGCTTAAGTCGATCCGGAAGAAGAGACCAAAATTGTGGGCTGAGCAGTCATGGGTGCTTTTGCATGACAACGCTCCTGCACACCGATCCCTCCTCATCGCTGACTTTCTTGCGAAAACGAAAACAACTCTTTTGCCACATCCTCCTTACTCCTCTGATCTCGCCCCCTGCGACTTCAGGATATTTCCTGAACTGGTAAGTCGCTTGCAGGGTCGTCGATTTCAATCTGCAGATGAAGTTAAAAGTGCAACACAGGCTGAATCAAAGGACATGACTAAAAATGGATTCTAGAAATGTTTCAATGACCTTTACAAGCGATGGCAAAAGTGTGTTGTTGTGCAAGGGTCTTATTTCGAAGGAGGATGTGTTTCAGCAATTTTATTGATAATACTTTTTAAGTTATAGACTCAGTCCGGGAACTTTTGAATCTTACTACGTAAGACAAAGTTGAAAGTGAAAAACCAGCATAAGCTCTATTACTACTTGCAGCCAGGAACTAAAAACATGAAAAGATAAGTATTAAAAAGGTTTTAGACAGCATCTCTTTATCAGCGGTGCCGATACTGTCTAAAACCAATGGATTGTTTCTGATAAGTATGATCTAACCAATAAACATACTTAGACACCGTGCAATCCATAAGAAACAGAAGGATTGAATTAAAAGTTGCTCAATCAAAGCACACCAAGTCTGGCTCTAGACAAAGTTGAAGTTAAGAGTAGGAAACCGCAAGAAGACTGACGTCACAAACCTTGCAACCATGGAGTTAATGGAAACAAAGATGCAGACTTAATATGGAGACTATGTTAAAGGACATATAAACCTAAATTAAAAATGTACTATTATTCTTACTAAGAGTAAAATATTATTATTTATTATTATTATTTTTACTGAAGAATATAATTATTATTTAATGAGTATTATTTAGTAGTTATGAGTATGTTAATTATTTTGTAGTTATTTAGTAGTATAGCTTTTAGTAGTATGTATAGTTATTTAGTAGTTATATATATATATATATATATATATATATATATATATATATTTCTCTGTGTAAAATAATACTTAAATAATGGTATAGTGATTTATTACCTATTAGTGAAAACTTTTCACAGAAGCTCATGTTTTTTTAATTAAAATCTGCTTTTATAATTTATTTTAAATCCTAATAGATGAAACTTCTTGTATGATAAAAGTACATATTTTAATATTTTTGCTGGTAATCTTGTATAAGTAAATAATGCAAATTGCAAAATATGAATTAAGTTGTTGTTGTCGCTTATGCCCCATAGCTGGAATTATTCTACACCAAGTCCATATAGGCTTGCGGACTGAGGGGTACGTCTCCGGTTTATAATGACACCACAAGAGTCGGAGCTCGACTTATCTAGGTGCAACATCAATTTTGATCGAGCGACCCCAACATTGACATCTGGAGGGATCGTACCCTCTCCCACCCTCTCTGATTTATAGCGGGATTTTCCGGTCTACGGATTTAACGGGCCCGTATCCGGACCAACAACGTACTTTTCGTTATAATTATTTCGTAATAATGCCTATGGAATTTTCCTTTACATATATATATATATATATATATATATATATATATATATATATATATATATATATATATAGAGAGAGAGAGAGAGAGAGAGAGAGAGAGAGAGAGATAGATAGATAGATATATAGATAGATAGATAGATAGATAGATAGATATATAGATAGATAGATAGATAGATAGATAGATAGATAGATAGATAAATAGATAGGTAGATAGACAGATAGATGGATAGATAGATAGATACTTATTTAACGATTTTAATTTTTTACAGATAGAAAATATCCTTTTCAAAGTCTAAATTAAAATATTACAATATACATTTTTTCTATTTTACAGTACTATTAGAGTTACTATTTTACAATATTTTCCTATTATATTTTATAAAAACATGAACTTTTGGGAAAGGTTTTCCCACATATGTTCAGTATAAAATCATTTTATGGTTATTAGAGTATTATTTTAAGTAAGGAAACGTACAGACGTTATATTTTTCAATATTTTTCAATATTTTACAATATTTTTCTATTATATTTTATAAAAACATTTATTAATTTTAAAAAACATGAACTTTTGGGAAAGGTTTTCCCACTTATGTTCAGTATAAAATCATTTTATGGTTATTAGAGTATTATTTTAAGTAAGGAAACGTACAGACGTAAGTGCATAGCAACAAATCTTATAAATGACTTCGGAAAAGCAGTAAAAGGTCGAAAAAGAATGCAAAAGCACTTCGAAAGTAAATTTTTCCAGAATATTTCCGAAAGAAATGTGGCTCATTATATATCTTAGTAATTTTCAAAAGTCTAGAACTGGGAATTCAAAAATAAAACCTATCCCAACATGCAGTTGGAAACTTTCCGGGGAATTCAGTCAACAAAAATATTTTCTCCATTTCCAGTTTTCTGAGTTTTTAGTGGGACAAATATTGTCTAATGGAACAAAATATTCCCTCTCGCTTAATGCAATATTACATTTTCCACGAGAATATTTCGTATACTAGAATATTTGTTCTCAGACATATTCCCATGAATTTTTGCAGTTTTCGTACATTTGGACGCAATCATTCTAGTGTTACTTTGATTTCAAAAAGTAAAATGATTGATTTCAAATTATTCCCTGTCTATTTTTGCGAATAGTTTTGCACTTTTTATTTATTTCAATATACCATTTTCCAAATTTATTTTTAAGCGTATAAGAAATACTTATTTCTTAAGCATTCTACTCCACGAGTTGTGAACATAGATATCATAAGTTACGGTTCCAGAGAATGACTCAGTCATTCACTAACTTTCAACTATGTCCTATCATGCAGTAAGCAGCACTGGAAACTATTTATTTCCGAAGTAACTATAAGTATTATTATTTGACTTGAAACTTGCAATCGGTGTCAAATAAAAGTATATTTATAAAAGATTTAAATTTTATTCAAAGTAAAAGATTTTTATATCTTATTTAAAAATAAATTTTCGGGTGGTTTAGGATATCTAACTTACTACCATCTTGTGAAAGCTCCCTTTTAACTAAAAATTCAAAGTTAAACGATTAACCTAAATACCACTTTATTTTTCTTGAAAAATATATTTAAGTATCTGTTCTAGTTTATAAATTGAATGAACACTTGGCTTTTAAAATTTCAAATCATATCATATCACTGTTAATTTTGCATTACCCTGCACTATGACATTGTCTCAATTACTACACGAAATTTTTAATTATATAAGTATGTGATGCCCCATTCCTACCCCTCAACATGTCATCTATAGGCGAACTGTTGATCTGGGCGGTCTCATAAACTCTAGGATAAGAGGCCATAAAGTTCTTGTAATGTGCGGTTCTGACGTTATAGAACGCGTAAATCCCAGAGTGGTTCGAGGGCTTTTGAGATTTTTGACACTATAGTGATATTTAGCATCCCATAAACTATGAACACTTACGAGCACTTCAAACGCCGGAGAAAGCCTTTGAATTCACCGACAGTATAAAAGAAGACCCCGATAGTCCACGAGAAGAGATCTGTTTTTGAGTGTGAGAGAGACTCTCTCCTGGCCCGAGAGGCCTTCTATAGGCCAGCGCTGTCGGTGAACCCGAAGCAATCCCGACTATCTAACTGTATAAATTCTAACTCGCTGTACATACTTTCTTTAACTGTTGTACTTGTAGTATGTTTAACGTATCGTAGTAAAGTAATTGAAGCGAAAGTCTTGTCGTGTTATTGACTATGGTACAGCATCCTTTATAATTCATACCAATTACTGCTACGAAAATATGAAAACACTGATAATCAAAAAGTATGCCTGTATGCCGTGAAATAAGTAAATTGTGAGGAGCTTTTTGTACCCTATTATTTAAGGATTTCAACAGGGTTTTGCTACAACTAAAATAATTAAATTTGTGTATAGATTTCCAGTTTTACAACTGGTAAAATCCTTATATTACTTTGATTATGAGCCATGATGACATTCTCCGGTCTGCTTGTGTAATCTGTATATATAAAACAGTTCCGTAACTGACTGACTCACTGACATACAACGCACAGACCAAACCGCTGGACCTAAAGGGCTGAAATTTTGCATGGCGATTCTTCTTATAGTGTAGGGGTGCACTAAGAAAGATTTTTTTTAAATTCTTCATAGATTTTTTTAAATTAAATTTTTAAGCTGTTTTAGTAACTTTTTTTCAGTTCGCATTTAAAATAATAATTTGAGGGTTATAAAATTTATATAACATGGAAGATCATAAACATTCCTTTAAAATGAAAACTTTTTTGAATCTTTACCTCCATTTTCTGATTTTTGGTGAATTTTTAAAGATTAATTTTTAGAATTAAATTTATTAAATGTCGATCACGTGATTTCATTTTCTGGTACTTTAAATAAATTTATCGTCACGTCATAACAACGAAATAGACAAAAAAATATTTTTCTTTTCTTGCTAATGCGGCAGATGATTGGACATTATCTAAAAAAATATTAAAATACAGTAAAAATATGTTCCTCAAACTGTACTATATTAACCGTACTATATTCTTTAATATGTCCTATTAGATTTAATTTGAATATTTTCTTCTACATTATTTTGTTTATAAAATATCCCTTACGATTTTTTATAAATGTATTTTTTTACATCAGCTATATACATTGATCGTCGTATTTATTATAAATAAATAAATATATATAAATATATATATATATATATATATATATATATAGGCATTAATTGTAGGCATTGACCGTTGTATTTAATTTGAATGTACTCCGTATCGAAGTGCGGGTTTTCAGCTAGTACTTGGATAAATTTCAAAATGGATAATCCGCACTTAGTGTGTAGAAGGAGTTTAGTGTTTAAAATCAAACAAACTCGGTAATTTCAGTTAATAATAGAGCGTTAAGAGTCCAGCATAATGACATACATAAATTGCAATACTTAGTTGTGTGTGGCTAAGGGCCCTGGGCTGACGACTGTCAAACCCCAGTCCGGTGTACATATGAATACAAGGAAATAGAAACATAAATCCCACAATCACAGAATTGTTTATTAACGAACGATGACACCGGCGTTTGACGAGGGATTGCAGCTCCCCTTTCTAGACGGGACTCCTTTTGCAGGCGGAAGTCTGACGAGTTTCCCAGAATACAACCAAGTCTTATGTGGGAATGGAACCCGCGCCCCCAGCGTGGAAGGCTGAAGCCTTAACCACTTAGCCACCGGGCGACATACTTGGTTGAATTATAGAGTAGCAAACTCTTTAGTACAACGAAGTATTGCAATTATGATAATACCAGATGCAGCCACGTTGAAGAAACTTTCGATTATCCAATCGCCTCTGGATGTGACAACAATGCTACGACATTTTGCTGTCACATCTTGATAATACAATATAACAAGCATAAGGGGTGATTCATTTAGTAGCAATGTGTTTTTGTTTTCGAAACGCCGTACCATCGGCACTTCAGTGATATAACAAATTTTACAATTTGGTTTAACTGGTAACTTAAATGTATGTTGGCGTTTTCGTCTCAGCTGTGATGCGACGTTCATAAATGGGCTTGAACATCATAGTGATGTTTCTGCCAGCATACTATCTGTAAGGGGAAAATTTGTTTCAAAATAGAGGACCCAAAATGTTTCAGTTCAAATCTAGGAGCTCTCGGCTCTGTGATTTCTGAAGGAAATAAAAGGATTCTTAATTGTTGTAGTTGTTGAAAGATTTATTTACTATGTTTTTCATAATTATCTTACAATAGAAAAGAAAGAAATTCAAAGCCCTATACAATTCTTCATACATAATTTATGTAGTTTTTGGCACAGGTGATTTGAATCTGTATCATAAATGGTCCTCTATTCTATCTCTTACTTTTTCTAATTTATGCTATCAATATCAAGATACTTTACGTTCTGTATAAAAAGAGCATGCCGAAGAAGATATCTCTGTCCCCAAGACCAAACTTCGAAATTCGTGTACCACAGTATGGACATCGACTAACAGAAAAGCATAGTAGAACAGAAGCTGTGAGCATTATTTGATAACGAAGCCATTTTTTTATATTTTTCTGAAATAATTAAGTGGTACTTTCCATTCATAATTTTCATTGATTTAAGGCGCAATCATTTCATTTATTTAATAGCATGAAAGGAACGTTTCAACTGCTGTCTTAGTATTTAATTTTACAACAGAAATCCGCGGTATTCTAGCAAACAAATGGCCAGAAACTCTGCCTAAATTATTACCAGACTAGCTGAAAACCCGCACTTCGCTACGGAGTACATTCAAATTAAATACAACGCTCAATGTATGCAATGAGAATGCAATGAATTATTTAAAGAGCCATCATGTAATGCCTCCTTGACATAAGTTTAAAACGGAAATAAAAACGGTTTGGTTTGGATTGGAGCGCTAAGGTCAACTTTTGCTACACGAGGGTTAATTAGGCCGCGACCTACTGCTTAAAGAGAATTCCGAACGGCTTCAAGCGTCCATGGCAAGAGTGGAATCGAGCCCACAGACTCTACCGAATGCTAGTGAAGTAAAAACGAAAATTAACGAACTTCTGTTTAAAACGGAAGCACTAATTCATTATTATCATTATATATATAATAGCCGTTGTCTCTGTATAACACTTCCGGGCTGTACTCATCTTTCAATTGAAGCCCTCAGAAAACAAACAGCCGGTTAGGCTTAATTTCAATTTCAGATGTGGATCAGAATTTTTTCTTACCTAAAAACTAATATCTTCTCCATCAAATCACGTTTGTTCAGCCTATTTTTCTATAAAACATTCCGAACTAAAAAAAATTGGATGCTTTTTGCTGTATATTTAACAGTTTTTAAAAATCTGTTTACTTTTGCGATGAATTCTGAAAGTAAACAAACTTGAATGTGAATGAATCAAGTAGCTCAAGTATTCATATCGCGTAGTGAGCTGTAAAAAACTGGATGTCAGTCTACTACTTCAATCGAATGAAAAACTAAATAAATAAAAAATAATGAAAGGGTTTGCTTTTACAAGGTGTGGATTAAATGCAATATTGTTAGTTATTTCGGGATATTTTTTAACTTGCATGTACTTTTTCCATTATGACGTCATTATTAGTATTATGACGTCAAAATGACGGGTTACCTTGTAGTCTAGAAATATTTGTCCAAAATGGAGAAAAATCTTTAAGTGTAAAGAGTCATTGAAAAAGGTGTCCGTGATTGCAACAGAAATCATGGTGTTTATTTTTTCACCAAAAGATACAGAAACGAATAAGTTATGGACATTACCTAGTACGTTTCGATATGAGCAGCCCTCGTCACTCGACACATATATAGATGATATCGATCTACATCGAGGTACGCTCGATCATAGCAGGAGATGTCACTATTGCAGCAGTGATTCTGTCCGATAAATGGCGTAGTCCCGAATCTTCTCAGCATACACAATGTTATTCAGGTAACCCCATGGAAAAAAAAGTATAGAGGGGTCAAACTGGGGCTTCTTCATGGCCAAAATATTGGACCGTCCCTTCCTATCCAAAGTCAAAACTCACGCAGGAGGAAGCACAACGTCACGGCGTCGGCGCATGCCCCCAGCGCAGTCACGGTCACCATGACTTGGAGAAATAAAACACCCAGAGTTAACATTCCGTCTGCTACGCAAAATCCTATCTGTTGATTTTTGTTCCCCGTGTGCACAACTGAAATCACGGACACCTTTTTCGATGACCCTGTATATTTCTTTGTACAATGTACGTTTGTGAATGGGCACTCAAAATATGCTGCTGCATACATAAATTTATCCAGAAAAATAAATAAATACAAACAAAAGTCTCGAGACTAAATATGACGTGACACTGCTGGATGTTGCAGTGGAAAAAGCAACGTTCAGAAGGAACAGGGAAATAAATTATAAAGTCTGATACACCTTTTATTACATAAGAAGAGTTTGTTATCTCGGAACAGTTGCATAAAGATTATTTAAAAAATGCTATATTTTATGACATAAAGGGATGTTTAAGATAAAATGCCATCTGTCTTAAACAGATGTCTTAAATGCTGTTTATAATCACTGTAATTTTCCGCTAAAAATAGATGACCTGACAATTAGTGAAACGCGAGAAGGAACTCTGGAGATTTCAAAGTTTAAAATCCACTGGTCAGGAACAAAGCGAAATTTGGGAGAAAGCTATCTGGCATGGAAGTTATTTTTCCAGGCATTTGTCGACACGCGTAGTTTGCGCTGCATTTCTATTCTTTCATCGCATCATATTTAGTTCAATCATTACACATTCTGGTCTGCAGTCTTTTTTTTAGACGTTGTAATTACACGAGGTTTAATAATCGACCCAGAACTACCGTATTTTTCGTACCATAAGACGCATCTTTTTACATAAAAAAATCGACTTAAAATTCGGGTACGTCGTATGGTCCGAAAGTAACATTAAAATAAAATAAATGAATATTTGATTATATATATATATATGAAAGGTATAAAATTTAAGTTGATACCCTGTAAATCTTTCTTTCCCTGCCATGCTTAGGATGGCATTACTGAATTCTGTTTTCACCCCCAGAGCTATTTTTCATAGCCTCAGCAATCCCTAGGAAGCCACGAAATCATCCGACCCTTTTCTATGCCCAAATAAGGAGAT
>OU015498.1:41648275-41658275 GCA_907164885.2 Dolomedes plantarius
TGTGTGTGTGTGTGTGTCAAAATTTTTACGAATTTTGGTACTTTTCTGTTGAACTGTTTACTGCTTGCCCAAGCGATACAGACTGGGTTTGGCGCTCTGCTAAAATTATAACTCTCGACGCAGGGCATCTGAAATTTTGCTTTTCTGTGCGACCCGAGACACTCACGCTCGCTATCAGGCAAGTGCTTTTGTAAGCATAGTTTTAGAAAGAAATCACCATTTTGTGGTGATCGTAACCCACAATACTCCAATAAGAGTAATATCAGAAGGTTTTCGTAACATTTAACAAATTCGATTTATTTTACTAAGTTAATAAAAATCACAGAGCGATTACAATTCACAGGTCGCAAGTGAAATCTCACAAACAGGTGTCAGTGAGCTGTCCGGACTGGTTATCGCTTGAACTCGCGTGAACTCTTGGACCGCTGTTGCCTGAGTCCACTTTTTCATTCGTTTCTTCGCGTGCATCTGCCTATGCGCAGTGATCGCGGAGCAGACGCCAGAGCATGTATCTACACGCCGACGTTCGCTAGCGCTGACATCTGGTGGCACTGAAAATAAAGAGTTCCCCCACAAGTGCCTGAAAAATACAAACTGTACAATGAGCCACCTACAGCTCATTTTGATGTCTCATCAGCGTATCTGTGAGACATCCAATTCCAAAAATAGGCTAAGAACGTATATAGAGATCGGCTTGCTGATTCTTACTTTGATGACGTATTGAGAATAGTATGTAGCACGTATAGACCTGATTTGTCTAAATTAGTCACGAGTTTGTCTCAAGATCAAAATCACTCTCATTTTTATTTCAACGTTTGAATAATTTAGGTTTTCAGTTATATTTTTTTACATTATTATATTATGATGTATAGTGTACTATGTTGTGTTCCGCGTAACGTAGTAAACATATGGATGTGACCCGAGGGAAAAAAGGTTGGGTATGGCTGCTCTAGTCCATCCCCATATGTTATAAGAACTGTTTTTGCGCATCTTATCCTTTTCCTTACGGGTTGGCATCAGATGTATCACAAGAATGAATATATATATATATATATATATATATATATATATATATATATATATATATATATATATATATGTATATGTATATATATATATATATATATATATATATATATATATATGTATATATATATATATATATATATATATATATATATATATATATATATATATATATATATATATATTGTGATAGCGTGGGAATAGCGCTTGCGGCAATGTGCCAGAAGTAAAACTGGTCAAGAAAGGGTTTTGTCCCCAAACGGTTTGTGGGGATGAAAAACCAATTTCAGGCCAGGTCCCGCTTGGCGCGAACATGTTTGACAACTCCTGAGGCATTTCGCCGGGCTGTGAAAAAATGCTCAACGCCGGAAGGGTTTACGTCACCGCGAACCAGTTCATCGAGGGAGCAAGGTTTGAAAAAGGGACTGCGTGCCCTTGACAGGGGCTTTTTGCTGAGAGATTTTGAGAGGCGTTGGTCGCCGTACTTTGAGAGGACTGACGTGATCTCGTCAGCGGGCCACGTGGATCGATAAGACAGTCGAAGCATGAGCGTTTTTTTCGGCTGTGGGCCGTGTAAACCGCAAGGCAGTTTGCATTTGCGTATGGTGATATTTATGTACAGTTGCATTTCTGTGTGAACATTTCCAGAAAAGAATAAAGTGTTTTTGGAAACAGTAAACCCCGCTTCTCTAGTCATTTTCTTGGGTTGTGGAAATAGTCTCGGCCAGTCAAACCCGGGACGGTTAGCAGGTGATCGCCCGGGGCACAGCAGTGAAGCGTCTTCGACTTGGAGCCATCACAATATATATATACATATATATATTGTGATAACTTAAGACTCAGGGTAGCGAATAAACATTCAGAGTCCGTCTACTACATTAATTACACTTTTATTAAAATTTAATTCTATGAATTTTTACAATTTATATACAGATTGGTTGATCTACCTCTATACATAGAGGGAACTGGCCTTCTTAATAGCCAAATAAATTTGCTGAGAAGATGTCGGCTAGTACAGTCACGAACTGAAAACTATAAGGGTCGGCACACAGCCTCTAGAGCATACAGCTCTGAAAATAGAGTAACTTCGTGATGAAGTATCGTTTTCGGCGGAAAGCCTATAGAGCGTGCTGCTCTGAAATAGATATGACTTCGGGATGAAGTATCGTTTTCGGCGAAAAGCCTATAGAGCGTGATGCTCTGAAATAGATATGACTTCGGGATGAAGTATCGTTTTCGGCGAAAAGCCTATAGAGCGTGCTGCTCTGAAATAGATATGACTTCGGGATGAAGTATCGTGCTATCTTTACGTCATGTACGTTGGCTCTGATTCGCTTGGTGACGGTGCCACGTTGCCGGCTCTTATAATCAGCTGATCAGAAATTAATTAGTTCATGTCCGATAAACCATTAGTTTACGTCCACCCAGGGGGCGGCAGATAGATGCGACGCTTTTCTCTGCTTCCAGACACCTTGGCGCCGTTCTATAGAATTCCCGTAGGTCACCTGTTGGGGGAAGTTCGGTCTGTCTGGGTGATTTATTCGGAAGCTCGTAATGGATCTTTACAATATATATATATATATATATACAAATATATATAACCCCCTTAATGGCTGTTCTTACAAAGGGGGTATGAAATATCCCGTTCTAAAGAGGGAATCGGAAAAATGGGCCCCGTAAGCTAAAGGTTAACATCGGAATGAATTCCCGAAGAAAATTATCTTTTAATTTTATATTTTCTTTTAAACAATTTTATTTTAAGTCTAAATACATTCCTTATTATTAATATTTAACTTTCATTTCCTTTATAGTGAAAAGAAAATTTAATTATTCTATAACAACACTGTAGTACCGGATATTTTTATACAGGCGAGAAAGTTATGTGTACACATGTTGTTTATCTCTAGCGTTACGAATCGTAATCCGTGACTAATATTTAATGAGGTTGACATTTTCAGAAAATACCTGATGTGTCGGCAATCCGTGATACTTAATAAAGGAGGTTAGAAAACAGAATCTTTCCGCTATCAGGTGATTCGAGAAAACACATCTCCAAAATTATTCTGGAACCCAGAGAGAGAGAACGCGTGGGATATATTTGGTGCCGTAAGCACTTTGGGAGGACAGCCGCAACTTTTAAAAAGGAAATTGTTGTTCATAAACGCTTTTTAAGACAGCAGGCAGTAGATAAATTTCTAGTTAAGATACATCTAAAGTTCGGGTAAGATTCTTTTTACTTATTTTATTTAATATTATATGATAGTTAAAAATTAAAATTGTAGTGAATATTATTGTCGTTTCCTTAACTTTTCATGTTCAACTAGTAAACAAATTCATTAGCTTTAAAAATTTACTGAGAAACCATTTTGTTTTGGCTTGTATATACAAACATATATATATATATATATATATATATATATGTGTGTGTGTGTATGTATGTATATATATATATATACAATATATACACACATTGAAACTTCTCTAGCCGACCACCTCTATTCGACAGCCACCTTTCTAAACGACCGTATTTTGTTCAGAACCAATTAAAGACTCCATAAAGCAGTATTATAGAAAAAAACCTTCTCTACGGCCACCCCTCAAAACAACCACTTTTATTTCGGAAACATTACTGGTCATATAAATGTTTCACTGTACACACACACACACATATATGTATCGATATATATATATATATATATATATATATATATATATGTGTATATATGTATTGATATATATATATATATATTTATATATATATATATATATATATATATATATATATATATATATATGTATATATATATCTATATATATATATATATATATATCTATATATATATATATATATATATATATATATCTATATATATATATATATATATATATGTATAAATGTATATATATATATATATATATATATATATATATATATATATATATATATATGCAATTGCTATAAAGTTGTATCTATAAAATAGACTACATGCTGCTAATTAATTGCAAACAAACCTCATGAAGTTCAAATCAATCATGTGTACATGCACTTTTATTACACTCGCTTAATTACTCTGATGTTGTACTGCAAATTTTTCATTTGCGAATGCTGTAAATTTCAGATTTTTTGTTCACTAAATTATTAGCAGAGGATAATTCTTTAAGAAGCGATATAACTCCTCACATTAGTCACAATTCTTACAGAAAAATGAATTGCGAAATTCAGCTCTCGTCATGCGGAAATTCTTTGTTTACAGTTTCATTTACCGACATATCTAGGAAAAGGTAAGAATCACCCTTCCGTATGTTGAAAATTAGGGAATAAGTTAATTTAATTCTACATGTAAAGTAGCGGGAATTCAGCTTCTGCAGTGAAAGAAATGGGGAATTTTTTACGATCAAAGAAAGCGCTTGCGCATCCGGGATAAGGCCACGTGAGTTTCTTCCTCTTTTCAGTAATAAATTTAATGTTAAGGTATGTTTATTCATTTTTAGCACAGGGAATATCCCGAGTGCAAGTACTAGGAAGAATTTCATTGTTTCTTAGTTCTTTCAGTTCATACAATACTCACATAATAAAACAGCAATATGTATCTTTCTGACTAATTTACATGTGTATATGAGGAAGAAAGCTAAAAATACGCTTTAGTAAGTAGATTACAGCAGCTTTTTATACTGTACAAAATTAATGATATGCTTTTAAATATAAAATATCATATGCTTTTAGAGAATCTTCATAACTTTTTTTTAAAAAAAGACATTGTATTTGAAAATGCAAAGGACTCAAATACAAAACAATTATAACCTTTATCAAATCTACTTTTTGACTTTGTAAAACTCATTATGAGAGAGGCAGAACAACACTTGGTCGGCATTTCAATCTGACAGGCAGAAAGATTAAGTTCGATTCCCGAGTGAGGTGTTAACGCCAAGGTTGTGACGTCAATAAGCCCATGTTCTGATGTATTTTCTATACAGGTTTTTCTGTATATATACAGGGTGTCCATAATTAAAGTCCCACCTTCAAAAGGTTGCAAAAAAAGAACCACTGTTCAGAATGACTTCAAATTTGAACTGAATATACTGGAAGAAGGGCGAAAGATTTGGCATAATAAAAAAAAGTTCCAAAATGTATGAGTAGATGGCGCTGTAACATTTTGGAACTCTTCTTTTTTTTATTACAAATCGTTTCCCCCTTCTTCCAGTATATTCATTTCAAATTTGAAGTCATTCTAACCACTGGTTCTTTTTTTGCAGCCTTTTGAAAATGGGACTTTAATTATGGACACCCTGTATGTATATATATATATATATATATATATATATATATATATATATATATATATATATACAGTAAAACCTCGTTTATCCCGATCTCCGGATAATCAGATTTGTAGACATTTTTTAAAAATTTAATGTTCAAGGTAGATAATATTTAACTATGATAGCAAGAACGTAACTGTAAGTACGCCAAATATTCGTTTTTTAGTTTGATTCAATGTATAGTTCCTGCATCGATTGTACAATAAATTATGGTAATAAATGCTTTTCTTGAGTTTAAGAGAGCTTTACTAGAGTTTCACAGGAAGTTGACAGGAGTTGACTCAGAAAAGTTATTTTTATATATTTTAATTTCTTGTTAACAATACTATGCAATTTTGTTACAAATCATAGTTTTTTCGATCGTAATAAACGGTAAGTCTTCTTAGTAAAGAATTTTGATTTGCTTATCAGCTATATTATTCGGAGTATCTGGATTTTCGATTATCCGAATTGCTTATGGTCCCAATTACTCTGTATAAAGAGAGGTTTTACTATATATATATATGTATATATATTACATATATGTATATATATATTATATAGACATATTTCTTTGGGGGGGGGGGATAAATCATCCCTATTATTTATTCCTCACGTGTGTCGTATTATGTATACTATTAAAAATGCCATAATTAATGTCATTGTCGCGAGTGGTCAGAAGCTACATGAATATTCAAAAAGTGTATCCCGACATGAAAACGTTCTAGAAACAGGGATCTCTAGATAAAAATGTTGTATTGTTTCAAACCAATGAACTTCATTTCGCTCAAACTGAACCACTTTTCGTGGCGACTATAAATCCTTGATTGAGAATCAATTAATAAAACCCTCAGCTGTAAGCCAGTGAATTGAAAAGTTTAAGCTGTCCACAGCTTGACGTTTATACGGCAAGAATACTCATATTAGAACGTTCCGACGGCAATCCGCCCAGTCTGGACCCACAAGCCCAGAGGCAATCTTACCAAGTGGGTAAGCCGACACCCCCAAGCCGGAATCAAACAAATTATTTACCACCTACACACGTTGTTCATAAAATCCGACATTACTGCAATTCTTGACCGGACACCGCACATTAACCCCTCAATTTTTCATATTCCAGCTATTTACCGGTTTTTATCTGCTAGCACAATTTGTGCAAAATACCTGTTCCTGGTTGCACTGTTTATCAAACTATAACACACACACACACACACACACACATATATATATATATATATATATATATATATATATATATATATATATATATATATATATTACATATATGCAACGTATTATTGCTATATACACCTTTACATTTGCATTACATTTATCTACGTACACATTACTTCTACACAATACATATTACACTAGTACATTTCATTTATTTACAGTCAATCTATATTTCTATATTTCTATATTTTTTTTATATATATATAAGCTTCGCTGATTTTTTTTCTATGACATTCACGGATCTTAAAAGGTTGAAAAAAGAATGTGAGTGAGAATGTGTTTCAGAGATCATGTCGCATTGTAAATTTTCAAAGGTTTTAGAAAATTTGCTAAAGTTAATATTCTGTCTAAACTACTAATAGCCCCATACGTACTTCTGCTGAATGGTTTCTAACTTCTAATAGACATTTCCTTGATTATTCAGAAAGTTTGTTTTCTTCTATGATAGATAGAGGCGCGTGCACACTTACGAATCTGTGTATAGTAAACGCTGTAGAATTTGTAACTGAATTACGAAACAAATTTCATCACACCCGGAAGTAAGTCCATTTCTATTCACTGGGCATGCTTAATTACTGCATAATGCAAAGTCAACATTTTCGAAACGCTGTAATCTGAAGGTTAACGATATGGGCATCATCACATGGATTTTCGGGAAAACTGATAATTATTTACTTTACAAAAGGTTGTCAACGAATTTAGGACATTACCAACAGAGAATTAAATTAAATTAAAGAGGCTCCTGTCATCAGGTGTTCTAATCTCTGTTGATAAAAGCACTATTTAAATAGACAGACTTAGTGACTGTTTATACATTTTATCTACTTCTAATTTTCCTGTACCTGTTTCATCTCCATTGTTCTTGAGGGCCAAGCACCGATTCGTTTATAATTCGACGACCCTTATTTTCTGTGTGATGGAAAATTGTTCATGCATATATTAAACTATGAGTATATTGAACCCCATGAAATTTAGAACCTGATAACGAGAAACCATTACACTGGCAACAGAAGGGAGTTGATTTCATTTCACCAGGAACGGTTAATTCGTAGATAAACATGCAGTCAGTATATTTGAAACACTGTAATAAAAGGATTAAAGTTGTAAGTGCACCATTACATGAACACTGGGGAATACTGGAAATTAATTACATTATGAACCATTCGCATGCAGAGGATAGCATTATGAAATATGTTAATCTCAGTTGGTAAAATCAATTAAAAAATTTACAGAATTGGTGATATTGAAGAATATAAATGAACGCTCACAGTATTAGATATTTTTTAATGTGTACGACGTGGTAATATCGCACTTCTGCTAGAAGTGTGTTACATCTCAAAATACCATATTTTCAGGAGGAGCTAAAGAATATATATATCGAAATGTCATTTCTTGTTTTATGAATGCCTCTGATAATTTGGGGAAAACTTATTATTCGAATCACTTCAGAGGGCAAAATTATATACTATTAAAGTTATTTTCAATTTTTAAAGCCCGATTTTGAATTTTAATTACAAGATATAACCCTCCTCTAGTAACATCATTTTGTCAACATGGACTGAAAACCTTGAGGGAATACTGTCATATCTTTATTCTAATGCACGATCTATCTATACTTTTTACTGTACACAGAAAAAAGCTTGATAACATGAACAGCAGGTTAGAAAAAGATACAAATTTATTTGCCAAATAAAGACATTTATTTTCCAAATAAAATTTAAGGAACATTTTTCTTACAGGAACATTTTAATACAACAACATTAGGCACTGACAGAAATCTTATTTTCATTCTTCGCGCATGAGTTCCACCTCCTAGTTGTGGAAGAGGGTAATAAGCGCCATCTAGGAGATAGTGTTGGTACTAGTCTTATAACATTATTCGAGAATGAGAAGCACTTCTTATAGAGCATTGTGGGGCAATTATCTCAGAATCAAAAATTTCGGAGATGTAACACTCTTCTAGCACAGAGGCCATGTGGTTCTCTTTAAAAAAGAGATTTCTTCTTCAGATTCACAGAAGATACAAATAGATAATCCACTATTTATTTCTCAGGACTAAACTTGTGCAATGGATAAGAAAATATAAAAAAAGGGGAATAACGTTAAAGTTGGCCATTTCAGGGAACCTCTCAATAAGTCTGCATGCGGTCAATTACATTTAACATAATGACCGACAGTATATACAGTCTATAAATGCAAAAATTACTTGTATTCAATTCAAAAATACAAACCACATAGAAAGAAAGGGAAAAGTTCTTTTTAAATTTGGTATTCGATGGTTTTTGCAAAATAAACTGTTGGTATGGACTTAGCGCGTCAGAATTCAGCTCTGAGGTTGCGTCATTCAAATCCCGCCTACCTCCACTGATTGCTCTCGTATCTAAGCCGGGTATGGGTACGTTAAATCTGTAGGCCGGAAAGTGTCAATTAGTGTGGTTTCTAGACGTGGAAGGAAGATGCGAGTTCACCAGATAAAGCTCTTCGCTCTAAATTCTGGTGGTGCAGGACAAAAACCAGTCTCCAACCCTTGTCGTGTCCAATAGCCACGAACTGAACAGAAACTGCGTCTCTTCAAACTGAAGCCTTCAACCTATAACTTGGACCTGGTTAGAGTTCATCCGACCGGGGGGCAAATATATATATATATATATATATATATATATATATATATATATATATATATATATATATATATACATACACACACACACACACATATATATATATATATATACATATATATACATACACACACACACACACACACATATATATATATATATATTATATATATATGTATATACATATATATACATACACACACACATATATATATATATATAAATGTCTGTTTTGACAGAGAAAAATAAAATAATAATTTCTATGCGATATCCCCTTATATAAAAAACTAATCCTATTAATTTCCCAATTAATTTCTTCTATAGATATCCTTCAGGGCCCATAATTAAAGGTTTTAAACCATTAAATTTGAATTCTCATCTTCCTTTGGAGATCAGCATTTTTATGTGGAGAAAAAAAAAATTACATGGATAACAACAATGCTCCAAACGTTCCGACGACATCCTCACTTCTAAGATAGCATCGAAATTATTGCCTATTTAAATACCTTCCAGAATCTTCCATTCTAAAATCATTCATTTCCTAAATAACGTTAAAACGAGAATTTTATGTCACTTTTCTGCCATTCGTCCATTTTTATAAGAGACGCGCGCTATTATAAGGAGACGCTATAACTCACAAAAACAAATAATCAGATAAGATGTAAATGAAAAGAAAAAAGCCACAGAAAGTTCGCAAAAATCTCTACCTCGATTTTTTTTCCCGTTCGTCTAAGTTACGACTTTACGACAGGAGAAACAAAACAGGAGTAAAAAAAAAATCGCTGATATTTTAAGCAGAAACGTCAAAACGTCAAAGACTG
>OU015498.1:41665775-41690775 GCA_907164885.2 Dolomedes plantarius
AAGAATTTTTCTTACTTGTAACTTTCTGGCTATCATTGATCAGTTTGACGATCTTTTTAACTTTTTCATTTGTTCCTTTCGTATTAAAACGTTTTATGCTTATTATGTCAGAAGAGTCCTTGCTGCTGAAGAACCCTTCTTATGTCGTAAAAGACGTTTAAAAGTCTCGGTATTTGAAAAGTGATATTCCCCAGATGCTTTCTTTAACATTACATAAACACCATTTGGTTTATTTAAGTTAGACAGGAGCTAGAAGTATATTCGCTGTGCTTTTGAATTTCTTTTCTAATATTTAAGACAAGAGATGCTAGTAATATTATAAATGTCGTGTTGTTTTAACGCTATAAAAGCAAATTATGTAAAAGTTTTAATTGGACATTTTTCATTTTCATTATGATACTTTTGTGAACACCTGAAAATAATTAACATATGTTGTAAAATAACTCATTGTAATTAGTTACTTTCACGGATATGTTCAGAATTTCCTTGTTGTACGGAAATTGAGCGATCTAATGAAACACTTCATGAGCCAAAATGATAATGAATCAATCATCGTTCATTTATGCGAAAACCAATTTTTAATGCTCATAGTCTCTGAAATTGTCCTTCATATAAAATAGCACATCAAAATTGAACTAGCAAAAATACATTAAAAGCAGGCAGTCTACAAAATAAGCTTTTATGTTAAGTCGAAGTATAATTTGTACCGCATAATTTCCTTTGTCATAATCAAAAATTTTGCGGGCATAAAACAAGATTCAGAGACTGTATTCTCGTAAAAAGTTTGTAACCGATTTACTTATTTATATAAACGTAGTCATACATTTATATTTTTTCTTTCTAAATTTATTCTAGCAGTGTTATTCAAGCTTTAAATTATGTCCACCGTTAAAGAGTCATTTATGCATAACTCTAATTCTGCCGTGGTTATTTTTCGACGATCTCTAAAAATTAAATTAAAAAATTTTTTTCGCTAATTTATTTCGGAAATTTAAATATGCCTTTACACCTTTTTAAAATTCTATCCAAAAATCGATTTTAATTTTTTTCTATAATATTTTTTACCTTTGGAAATATACCACGTTAAAATATGACTGCAAAATACCTATTTTCTTACAGTTATGGTCAGATAATTCCTTAATATAATACATGAAACTTATCATTTATTTATTAATTTAAATACAGTAATATATTAATATTTTTTTCATTTCTGCGTTTATTCTTCTTGTATCTTTCAGCCTTTGAAATTTGTCTTCATGAAAGAGTAAAATCACAATACTAATCCTATTTTAAACATATTTCGACGATGTCATATTATTAAATTTAAAACTTATTCACCAATTTGTTAGTTTAAATGGAGTAACATATTTATATTATTTTACATCAGCAATATTTAAGGCCTTTAAAAATTGTCCGACATCAAAGTATCTGTCCCGATTACTAATTTTGTTAGGTATATGTTTCAGGGATCCCACAATACTAAATTTAAAGTGTGTTTATATATTAATTTAGAGATCACCGACATACTTACATTGTTAGATTCTGGGTCTGTGTAAGAAATGTTTTTTTTTTATCTCTAAGATCGTCTTTTACTAGCCGAGTGTTAAATTTGGTCTCATCCTACGACTTATAGTCCAGTGGTTCCAGACTCTACGGACCACTAAGCCAGAAATTGAATCCTGTGCGGACCACTCCTCCACCCACTTGAGGGGGGGCCTTCCGGGGGGTATGGGGGTATAGAATATCCCTCAGGCAAAAGGGATACAGAATTAACGTACTCACATTCTAGCGTATCATATTCTAATAATAAAATAATTATGTTAAACTTTTGAGAAATTTAATTCAACACCTGATAGTCATTGGATATATTCGGTCCATCTAGTTCAATAAACGTTGCTATCAAAATCCACATTTATTTGGAAACTTATTTTATATGTGGTGCCGGACCACTTCCGAAGTTCTCGCGGACCACCGGTTGGGAACCACTGTTATAGTCGAAACCGCAGACTTTGATTCTTCGGGCTAGAGCTCAATTAAATCAGGCCATTATCCAGTCAATATCAACGAAAATTTTTGCAATATCAAATATGAAATTTATATTTTATTAATTTATTTATTTATGTATTTAAAAATAGTAACAGATTTTTATGTCTATTTTAATCTTATGAATATCATTGGCCTTTGAAAAATAGCAGATGTTTAAAGTGTATTGCTTTAGTTTGGAGCGCTATGGTCAACTTTTTTGTTACACGAGGGAAAAAAGATGTAAAAGACATTTATCTTATAGAAAGACCCTATCGAACTTTTACTTCAGTTAAACTGGGGCTAACTAGACCGGGACTTACAGTTTAAAGCCGATTCCGAACGGCTACAAACATCCATGCCAACTGTGAGACTCGAACCCACAAGATCTGAACCTAATGCCAGCGCCCTAGCCAGTCGGCCATCACCTGGATAAATAAAGTGTAATTGTAAAATATCGTTATAAAAAAGTTTCAATAATTTCACATTATTAAATTTTGAGTTCGCTCCGTTATTTAATTATCTATATATTTAAGTTGCTAAGCCGACTTTTTGGGCAGCCGACTTTTTGGGCCGACTTTTTGTGCGTGAGAGAAAACTACTGCATCAATTTACTTCATTTTGGTCTTAAACGAAAGATTGTAATCTGTAGATTTGTCAAATTTGTTTTTTGCAACCGCGATTTCTATTAATTATCGCTAATTGATTTCTGCGCATGCTCAGTGGCATGTTTAAATCTGTCTTTAGAAACTCACTGTTTCTGCGCATGCTCAGTGACATGTTTTAATGATAAACACGTTTATTCCGAGAAGTCTCTCTATATCTCTCTCTGCTATTTTTATTTTTATGTTAATTATGTTTGTCAACTATAAGATTAAACCTGATGGAAATTGTTTATTTCGCGCTGTTTAATTAGCGATAATTTACAGTTAAAAAAATTTCTTTCTGCTCATGCTCAGTGACATTTTTAAATCTCGCTTTAGAAACTTACTAAGCACGATGCAGCTTAAATGCATTAATTTTTTTCTGTGCATTATTATAATTTTCAACATTTGAGAGTGATGTGTCGAGTATAATTTGTGTATTAGTACTTTTATTTACTATCTAGCCGTCATGTTTTGGCGGGTACCAACGAGTTTAAGTATAAAACAAATTTTTAAAAATTTTCATTTATCCCAATTATATTTTTTGGTCTGCAAATTAATGTACTCACTCTAACTATAAAATATTCATCTTCTAAGAGCCATGTTTTAATGATCTTACACTATTCAACTACACCTATTGATTTTCATTTCTATTTAGGGATGCGACATCGATGTCGATGTTTTCAAAACATCGATGTTTTGATAAAAACATCGATGTTTTAAACATCGATTTATTGAAGCCGATGTTTTTTTAACATCGATGTTTTGTGCTCGATATTTTTTTTTAGGAAAAAGTACCGTAATAAAAAAAATTTACCACGTACCATTATTTTCACACTTAGTAAATGTAAGTCTGAATTCTGAAAAGGACGAATACAAAAGGGGGAATGATTCCTTAGCAAACAGACAAATGGCAATTAACAACCAATGAACCAATCAGAGCGCTTGGAATGTTCCAGACACTCCAGAACCTTCCATGGGGTTTTATTTTACAAATAGTATATACACGAGTGCATCCATTTAAGTTTTTGTTTCTTTCTGGTTTTATATAAGTTGACTTTAATATTATTAGTAAGATGCTTCCCAAAAGTACCTTTTGGAAATATTTTTACAAAACCTCTGACAAATTGGCGAAATGCAATATTTGCCTTAAGTCCCTTAAAACTTCTGGCAATACCACGAATTTATCTGGACATTTGAAGGCAAAACATGGCGGTATTTACAACGAGAATTTTGAGTCATCAATGTAGCCCAAAGCAACCAAGTTTTTGTCATTTATGTCTGCGCAATCAGTGAGTAAAATTAAATCACCCCTCCCCCCACGATTAACGGAAATAACATTAATGTTAGAGATTACTAAACCAGTTTTAAAAAATGGATCTTCTAAAACATCAATGGTTTTTGGGCGATGTTTTATTAGCATCGATGTTTTAATATTGAATATCGATGTTTCAAAACATCGATGTTTTGTTATCGATGTAGCATCACTATTTCTATTGAAGTTATGGTATAGTAACCACAAAGGACGTTTCTCAGTGCTCCTGAAATCGCAGCTAAAAAAAAAATAGCTTTTTATTCTCTTTTGTTTCAATTTTATTTCGAGAACTTTCGACGTGTTTTTTTCCCCTTGATTTCTTGGAAACTCACTACAAAGAATCTTTTGTTCGGGATGAAGTACGATAACTGACAGCAAAACAACATTAAACTCTGAAAATTTATGCTTGCTGAAATAATTCGTGTACCGTTAAATAGAAACGGGATGGGAAACATAAGATGATGTTTGCTGCCCTAAAGATAAGCGGTAAAACATTAGATTATTAAAAATATATAAGCAGCACTCAAGTATTACATTTCGTTTCAGGAAGTGATAATGTATATGACTTACATTTCACACTCTTTAAGGGGTTAGGTACCTTTCAAAGGACAAGAGACCCGACAAACATATCCCTATTATCTATCATCAGTAGTTCGAATATAATTTATTCAGAAATTCGAAAATTTTAAGGTGAGTTAAACACTCTTTCTTCTTTATAAATAGGGCTCTCAATTTTTCTAGCTTGAAGAGAAATTTTATAATTGTTTAAAACTTCAACCATTGTTTTTTTCATTGTTATGTCATTACGCACATGATATCATCAGAATAGTTGGCTTGAATACCATGAAATTTATACCTGCAACATAAACATTTATAATTAAAATGACCGACTATTATGTCCTTCCTATTATAAAAATTATAATTAAAGTAAAATTTATCAAATTTTTTTTTAAATTAAAAAAAAAACATTTTTTCCCTATGAAAAACTAAGAATTTGATTTCAAAGTTGGTCATTTGAAAGATATATTATATAACTTAATTTTCAAACTAAAACAAATGTGTATATTCATTAATATACAGATTCAATTATGCGAGCAGTGATATAACATTGAAAATAACAATGGTTGAAATTTAAAGAAAAAGTTTAGAGTCATATATATAAAGAAGAATGTGTGTTTAACTCACAGTAAAATTTTCTTATTCCCGAATAAATTATTTTCATAACTACAGATGATTGAAAATATGGATTTGTTTGTCGAGTCTCTTAGCGTTTAAAAGGTACCTGACCCCTTAAGGCTGCTATCTACTAACCCTTTTGGATTCACTCACCTCAATGTTTACCTAGGGAGAAAATTTGTCTACTATTTGCACAAATACTGATAATACATAAATGCTAATAAAATGCTGCTACATAAATGCTGATAATAAAAAAATGGTATTTTCAGATAGCCTGAACTTTTCCGCACCTTGCAACAGGATTCATTTTATAAATTTCCTCCACCAAAGGAATTTGTAAGCGTTCAAAACACATTATACCAGATTTTTCCCTCGAATAATTTAAATTTTAAAATATTATTTCCATTTTTAAAAAACGAAGAATGCCCCAAGGTGTAAAATTCCTTTCTCTATTACGGAGTATAATTTTAAAAAAAAAATCTTTAAATCCAAGTCGGCAATTCTAGGACAAATTTTCTCCATAACATTGAGGTTAGCGCATCCAATAGGGTTAGTACATAGCAGCCTTAACAAAAACATTTTAGCCATTAAATACGACTGTAATTTTAAAATTTATGTACGCATGTAATACACTGATACAGGAATTCTCAAAAGGGGGAATTCTCCCCCCTTGGGGGAAATTTTTGGGGGGAATCAGGACCAGTATTCAGTAAAGTGTGATGTCCTGCAAATTATGTGCAATCTGTAAAATTATAATTTGTTTTTAATATAATCTGGGACACTCAATAAAGTTTGCTGAATGTCACAGATCAAAATCAGTTTTTGAATATGCAGCATTATTTATAGTCTGTTAACTTTAGTTTTAGTCTGTTGTCGTTAACTTCAGTCTGTTAAGTAATTAGTTCTGAGTATTAAAAAAACTAATTTTATTTAAGTTTTGAAGACTATCAGCGTTTTATATTGCTGTTAAATTTTAAAACTCTACTTTAAAAATAATCGAAATAAATGTATATGTACTGATATAGAACAAAAGATGAAAGATTTCCAAAAATAAATGCGTATGATTTTGAAGTATTATTGAGCATATAACTGGGAATGCACCTTTTAAGTTATACAGTTTTGGGAAGGCAGAAATGATATTCTAAACTATGGTGAAAGGGGAAGTGATGGTTGAAAAAAAAGGTTGAAAATCACTGCACTAATAGAAAGGGGAGAACTTCTAAAATCCCAATTACGCTGATTTATTCCATAAAATTGAAATAAAAGGACCTCAAATTCCTCAGTGGAGCATACAAAGGATATTTATTTTTGTACAAAGTATAGTCTTTCTCCAGACAACGGAACATAAAAAGCGATTGTCTCTGTGAGTGAATCCCTAAAATCAAAAGTTTATAATAGTTTAATAATGGGAATTGTTTTACCTAGTAGCTTAAATTATGGTACATAAAATCAAAGATTTTAAGCAGGATAGAGTTTTAGAAATTCTTATTAATATACAGATTAATATTATTATCTAATATATAAAGAGAGACAGAGTATTTTGTATGTGGAGGGTAATCTCCGGAACCACTGCACCTATTTGAAAAATTCTTTCCCTATTTGAAAGGTACATTATTCCAGATGGACATAGGCTATATGTATTATGTATATCTGATCAGTAGAAAGAAATTTAGGGCCCTAAATATTGAGCTGATGCTTCACCTTTACAACTTTTCCTTTGTCAACCATAATCAAGTAACCATAGCAACACATCAAACGATATTTTCATTTATTATCAGTAAAACATTTAATATTTTAAAGATTCAAGTGGAGGATAAATACAAATGGTATTGATTCAAATGGTATTGATACAAATGGTATTGATAAATTCAAGTGGTATTGATAAATACAAAAAGCATTTCTGAAATTGGCAACGTTTAACGGTTTATTGATGAAAATTACATTTGGAACTACGTTTTTTACAGGACATTTAAAGTAAAAAAAAGATTTACAATTTATTGGTCATCAACTGGAAATTTGCTGGTATAATATTACAGAAATTTATTTAACTTACAAACTTTATGCCGTTGTATTTAATTTGAATGTATTCCGTAGCGAAGTGCGGGCATTCAGCTACTTATTAATAAACAGATTGAAGTCAATCTCGCAATGACATAACATTGAAAGAAACAATGACTGAAATTTTAAAAAGTTTAAAAATCCAGCTAGAAAAAAATTTAGAGCGATATTTATAAAAAAAGAAAAATGTTTAACTCGCAATAAAATTTTCAAATTTCTAAATAAATGATTTTTATAACTACTGATGATTGAAAATAGGGATGTGTTTGTCGAGTCCCTTAGCTTTTAAAAGGTATCTGATCCCTTAAGAGTTTCTCTATAGAGGAAAGAGAATAGCAGGAAGAGGATAGCTACTGCATCAATACCTCCTCCACTTGAATCTTTAAAATATTAAATGTTTTACTGATAATAAATGAAAATGTCGTTTGATGTGTTGCTATGGTTACTTGATTATGGTTGACAAAGGAAAAGTTGTAAAGATGAAGCATCAGCTCAACATTTAGGAAAAAGGGAGTGACCCACACAAAACGTGGGTTATAATCGCAATTATGCCTTTAAAATAAACTGAACGAAACTTCCACAGAACAAATTTAAGCGTTTTTAGAGTGTGGGTTTAGCTACATAGGGGTTCAAAATCACTTTTAAAAAGAAGGTCATAGCGATTTCTCTTAGCTACATTCATGGATGTAAAAATTTAAAACTTTGTCAGAAGAAATGGGAATCGAATTACGTAAAACAAGACGTGAAAGTAAAAAAGTTGTGTAATCCCGCGCAGTTATGGTCCAAAAAAGGGTGCATTTCAGTGTGAACAATTAGACACAAAATTCTCAACAATCGTCAAAAAGTTGTTACCTCCCACAGAAAGAAAAACACCCTAAAATGTTAAATGCAATCATCTTTGATACAGTTCATTCAAATTTAGAAGGCAATGTTGACAACCTCATTATAAATTTATTTACATGGATATTTGATGAAAAATCATTACAACTGTTAGAGTGAGGAATTATCTCACAAATAATATAGGGAAAAATAGCATATTATTTTGTCAGTCGAATTCAGAGTAAATCCAAAATAAATTAGTCTATCCATTTCTGCTAAGGGTGCTAAGTATTAGATGGATATTTCTCAGAAATGAATAAGAAATCCCTCTACTATGGAGTATATTCCTGTCAGTATTTAAAAAAACAAGAACAAAAATTCATATCAGGAACACGCAGCTTTTTAAAATCCATAAATAAGCACTTTAAGGTGCCAGAACATGGTTATGATGCTGGTAATTAAGGCTTTCCAAATCTGGAATTTATATGATAGCTTACTATAGAAGGTAGAATGATAGAGAAACTCTATTGGTTGAGAGAAACTCTATTATGACGTTTGATTGGCCTATGAATTTAGGCCGCGCCTTTATGTGAAACGCCATTAAATTTTGCGGTGGTATCAATAGGCAATTAAAGATCAATAATAATTATTGTTACACCGTCAAATAGATCAGAATACAAAAGAGCAGAGAAGACAGTTACACATTGTAATTAAGTAAATAATTTATTTTTCCAAAGGAGAGCAATAAACAAAAGCAACAAGATAAAAAAATTACAAGAAAATAGACAACAACAAGAAAAAAGTAAAACAAAGAAGGAAATAAAACAATATCAGTTTCACAATGCTCTTGCCTCCCAATATAGGCTACAGAGATTTGGAGCCGACAGCGCTTCAAAGGTCTGAAGATGGGAAATGTCCATAACTTGTTATTTATCACAAATAGTGCAGAAAGGACTCTGTAAAATTTTCAAGTGGCTCAGATGTTTAGATAAGCAGTCTTGACCTGTTAAAAGTCGGATCATGCATACCGAATCCTTCCTAGGAAAATCTGGAATGTGTGTACTATTAACAACCTATAACTTATTAGAATTTCTGTCAATTAATTCTTGGTAAAATAAGTCCTTCAATTTCTTCCCGAAAAGTACCCTTATAGAATTATATGCGATCGACCTACACGGGCTCTGCTTTACTGCAGCACCTCTCTTTGCCAATCCGTCCTCGAGTTCATCTCCTGGGATTCTGCAGTGTGCTGGAATCCACTGTAAAACGACTCAGATATTTTGTGATGACAGTATATGAATAAGAATCTGTCCCTCGGGAATTTCTTTGGTTTCGTAGCCTTCCATGAAGCCGATGACTTCTATAGCAACTCGAGAATCAAAAAGTATCAAACATTTCTGGAACGTGATTGAGGGGCTTGTGAACTGGGTCAAAGTTGTGCATATAGCCTCTACTTCTCCAAATAAATACAGAGGAATAGTATCATGCAAGAGTATAAAAACTGGAGCTTTACTGAAGATTCCTGCACCGGCGTTTGCGCAGTTTTTAAATAAATAATATGTTTGCGGTCCTTAACTTTTTTTCAAGTTTTTCCGAGATATGTAGAAACATAATTGTTAAAAAGAACAATCTGTTTCGGTATTAGAATTCAGTCATCTGTTTGAGGTAAATTTAATTTCGTTTACGGAACATCCATGAAATCACCTTCGTCTAGAGAAGTTTAAGTTGCATTTTATACTTACACTTAAATACAGGGTGAATCTGAACAAGTGGGCAAAGCTTTACGGTGTGATAGAATGCATCTACACGAGCAATATTCGTCTTAGAAAGTATGGGCGGAACGCAAACAGCGAGGCTCTAGGTGGCGCTGTAAATGGTACCCGCATGCCACACGTCCTCATTTGTTCCAGCGGCGGTTTTCCCGTAAATGCTTGAGCAGGGATACTCCATGACCATTTGGTTGGCCCATACCTCCTGCCACACCGTCTGGACGGCGAATCGTATCACACATTCCTACGAGAGGTGTTGCCGGAGCTGCTGCGTCCGATTCCAACCCCCATCAGGTCGAGAATGTGGTTCCAGCACGACGGTGCTCCTGCACACTTCAGCTTGGATGTGCGGAACAATTTAGATGCAACATTCCCAGGGCGATGGATTGGTCGAGGTGGTCCCATAGCTTGACCACCAAGATCTCCGGATCTCTCGTCTTTGGACTTTTTCCTGTGTGGACATATGAAAAGACTAATCTACGAGTACCCCATTGAAACCAATATAGAACTAGTCACCAGGATCGCCGTTGTTGCCGGCAATATTCAGGAAATGCCTGGTGTATTCGCAAAAGTGCGTCAGTCCCTATCCCGCAGGTGTGAAGCCTGCATTACAGATGGCGAAAGCTCTTTTGAGAAATTTCTTTGACCATGTAAATCAATTACATTTCTGTTAATAAAATGTTTTCTTCAGTATCTCCTCTCATTTTTGCGTTAATTCTTTAAATGTGACAGTGGAAAACTACCTTTTAACTTTTCCCTGTTTGCGTTCTGACCATACATTCTATGACGAATATTGCTCGTATAGCTGCGTTCTATCACCCCGTAAAGTTTTGCCCACTTGTTCAGATTCACCCTGTATATATTTTAATATCTATGATATATTTATTAGGAAATAAGATTATTATTATCTATATTTGCTGGTTCAATATTTTTTGTTTGTTAATGCTTGCGAGAAATTTCTCCATCCGTAAGAGTTAATTGCATTTATAAATCCCTAAATAATTAAATAATTTTCTACACATTTGGAGAGGACTAAAGACATATAGTATATACGTTTAAACACACGCATAATCCTACCTGAATACAAATTTAAGCAATTAAAATAAATGAAATGATATATTCTCTCTTTTTCCCACATCCTTGATCCTTACTGTAGAAAAGAAAAAAAGAAAGAACGTTGAGGGAGCTATTGTGCCTCTTTCGGTCATAATTTTGAATTCTTTTTACGTGTTCAGTTCCTTCTATAATAATTTCAATCTACACTAAGACATCATCAGACTAACAATTCCTAAGATAAATAAAATTATGATTCCTATTATGAAGCTACTTTGGCAATTTTATATACACAATCGCTTTCTTATAACTGTTACTCCAATACACTCTCTACGGACATTCAATCTTATGTGAAAATTTTTCCTACTCATGGGAATACTTCAAACATAAAGTTCCTAGATAAACATAAATCACATACTTTTCTGATATAGAAATTTTTAAGAGATAAAATTATTTTTACAATAAGACGAAGCATCAAAGCAATCATTAAATCAATTAAGCTGATTACGCTTCATATATATTTTCTTTAATACTTCCAGAATCTTTCGCGTGAACAGAATACTTTTGAAATGCTCGAGAACTGAAGGATTGTTGGCATAATCTGTAAAGCGTACAAAGCAAGAAACCTGTTGTTGAAAATACAGATTTTATACTCAAGAATCTTTGTAAAATAGATATCCTGTCTAAAATTAGATTCATTCCAGCTCATGATATGTGTGCTTAAAATTCTTTTTTTTTTATAATTCGATACATAAGCTTTTTAAGAAGCCTAAAAATTTCAATTAGCATAAAAAAAATTCTGTCTAATGATTTACTTCCCAAAACCATTTTGTGAACTTTCCATAAAGCGAAGGGGAACGAAAATTTTAGAGAACGTAATTTGAAACATGATAGTTTCTCTACTGCATGAATACTTCTTTTGGTAAAATTATGTGACTTAGGTTAAATGCCCGGCTTAGGTCTTGTTTAGTTTATTTTTATCCTTTTTTTCGGTAATTGTGCTTTTGGAAGTTATAAACATGGAAGTATTCTATAACTTCATCGGGGTTTTCTAAATCCTGAGTTCAGCAATTTTAAATGCATATGCTTATATTTTGCTATTGTACCGAAATAAATTATGTTTCTAAATTATGTACGTATTTTCGTAACTCAGTTGCCTAAAAGCAGTATTCGAAGAATGAATGTCAAGCTTATATTTCTTGTTTAAGTTTTACTAAAGACAAAAGGGATAATAAAACGCCTTAAAAAAGACATACATTTTAGTAGCTTTTAACCTCTTTCCTTACGGGATGGGATAGCATGTATCCCAAAAATACGGGCCTAAGAATGAATATATATATATATATATATATATATATATATATATATATATATATATATATATATATATATATATATATATATATATATATATACACACATACATACATACATACATAGATATACATACATATATATACATAGATATATATATATATATATACATACATATACATACATACATACATACATATATACATACATGTATATATATATATATATATATATATATATATATATATAACCCCCTATGGCCGTTCTCACATACAAAGGGGGTATGAAATATCCCGTTCTAAAGAGGGAATCTGAAAAATGGGTCCCGTAAGCTAAAGGTTAAAATACTTCACTTGAAAACTGTTACATGAAGAGGTCACGAGATGAATTATACCTACTGTCGTGATCGATCATAGATAGGCGAGACATAAACTGCAACAGAGAGGGCGGCCAATTAAAAACTAACTGCGATCGACTATTTATATGGTCATCCGTGTTACATTGGCCGTTTACATGTTCCTTCTTTCAAGAAGTTATGTAAGAAATTGCCTTAATATTTTTCATTTAAACCTCTCGAATCACAATGAAGTTTCGAGAGTTTATGCAAATTCTTTACTGTACAAATAAGTGGATACTTTTGGAGAGGAATATGAGTTCATCGTCACGTGGCTGAGTGGCAGGGGATGATGTTCATATTTGTAAATCATGTGGTGTTGATAAATTGTAAACTTAGATGTTGATAAAGCGTAATACAAATTTAGATCAAGAAAAGTACCACTGTAATCTACGTTAGAAATATGGTTGATTTTTTTCTAAGAGTGTTACTTATTTAAAATAGAATCTTATCATTCCCATCTAAAATTACCTCTTGTAGCATTACTTTTTTTATTATTAATGATGAAAAGCATTTTTAAGTTGATATTTATAATTTACTTAAAAATTTAAATACCCTTATTGATTAAGTCAAGATAAATATTTAAATACCGAATGAAACTTAAAAAATTCTATCTCTACCAAGATATAGTGTGATGAACTATTTTTTTTAATTAAATTTTTTATGGAACAAAGAAAGCCTTTTTCGTTTAATTAAAGTGAATGTTTGTGCCGGACGCACCAAAGTGGTTAGCACGTTGAAAGCACGTCTAAGCGATGTCGGTTCGATTCCCGATAAGAGATAACTCCTAACAAACATCGTAGTGTAAAAAATTTCCCGGGGCATTTTTGATTTTATATATAATTATAAACTAGTTGATACCCGTCAAAACATGACGGCTAGATTGTAAATAAATGTACTAATACACAAATTATACTTAACACATCATTACCAAATGTTGAAAATCATAATAATGTGCTGAAACAAATTAATGTATTTAAGCGACCTCGTGCTTAGTGAGTATCTAAAGCCAGATTTAAAAATGTCACTGAGCATGCGCAGAAAGCAATTTTTTTTTGTTTATCGCTATTTAAACAACGTTGTTAAATTATCGCTAATTAAACAACGCGAAATAAACAATTTCCATCGGGGTTTAATCTTATATTTCACAAACATAAGTATCATAAAAATAAAAATGGCAGAGAGAGATCTAGAGAGACTCTTCGTAATAAACGTGTTTATCATTAAAACATGTCCCTGAGCATGCGCAGAAACAGTGAGTTTTTAAAGCCAGATAGAAACATGTCACTGAGCATGCGCAGAAATCAAATTTTAATTGCAAATTATTGCTCATTAATAGAAATTGCGATTACAAAAACCAAATTTGACAAATCTACAGATTACAATTTTTCGTTTAAGACCGAAATGAAGTAAATTGATGCAGTAGTTTTCTCATATTTAAGTCAGCTTAGCAACTTAAATATATACAGTCGGACCTCTATTTAACGAACCTCTATTTTGCGAATTTCTCTATTTTGCGAACTTTTCCTCGGAACCAAGAACATTTTGCGAATTTCTTCGTAAAATAACCTCCAAGTAACGACGTGCATTCTCTATTTAACGAACTTTTTCTTGTGATCCAATATTTTTTTCATCCATATTTCTCAAAATATTTCTCGACATTTCAAACTTATTCTTTCTCTTAACACATTTTATGGTGATAAATGACCTTGAACTGGTTTTACCAGTCGCCTAACTCACCGAGAGCAGTAAATTAATTGACTGTCATTCTTTGCATTTCATCCAGGAAGTTCAACCTTTATCCCACCCCCCACTGTCCACTTCATTAAAATGACTTTCAATATCCCTCTTTCACCTTTAATGGAGCTGTCTCGAGCCCTTGAACTAGTCTCCCGTTTCCTAGATTGTTGATCAGAGTCGTGCTGGTAATTTCGGTTCTGGAAATTGAAAATACAGTGTATTCCCGGACAATTCTTCTTGATGGGTAAGATATATAAAACAAATAGATATTAATTTACAAAATAAAGGTGTAATTAATTACTTTTTTAATAATATTTAGTGTTTATGAATTTTAAATATGTTTTGTGTGAGTTTTAAGTATTTTAAAAGGTGTATCTCTATTTAACGAATTCTCCATATAGCGAACTTTTTTTCAAGATATAGCGACTTCGTAAAATAGAGGTCCGACTGTAGATGTTAATGCGCAGGAAAAAAGGAATGTTTCTAATGATCGTCTTAAAATCCTCCTGGGGATATTTTAAACGGTTGCTTTTCTCCTAGAAGATTTACATTTATAGGAAAATGAAACATAACGCTTGAAAAAGCATAGACCGTAAATATAATATTTAATAATTCTCCTCGGATTATTTCTTTATTTTTGTTTCCTCTTTCCGACAGAGCGACATTTCGAGCCGCCTACTTGCACTCGACATTTAAAACTCCAGATCCCAGAATTTTTTTTTTGTGTGTGTGTTCGCTGTTAACTCGGATATTCAGATTTCATTGTGATAAAATTAAAACGCCCAAATTTTCTACATCTGCTTGGTGCATTTTATATCTACAAGTTATTATTACTTTAAATCTCTTGTGTAATGCCTAAAACTATAATATATTATCGTTTTACTATTTCATTAAATGAATCAAAGCTTCACTTGGGGATGACGTAGACAATACTTCAAATTAGCTTCATTAAAAATTTATACAACAGATAATACTTAGATCTGAAACAAATTTCATTAAACATTTAACATACTTCTAACAATAGTTTATGTAAAACGAGACTTTTTCTCCTTATATTTAATAATTAATTACTTCCGAATGAATTAATAACGATGTTTTCAAAGCCACGTGTATTGAAATAGTCAAGCACGCGCACATATTTTCTTTTTAAATCGAAAAGACAAAAATCAATTATTATATGACTAATTTGTCAGAAACGCAATTTTCTTTAACATGTCGGTAAAAATTTCGTGATAATGTCTTCAAGCTTTGTGTTAATAATTTATTAATCACAAAACAACAGTGTTTATTCTAATTTGCTTAAATATAATTCGATAGAATAATCGTAAAATCGTTATGATTATTCAATCATGAGGCTTGCAGACTCAATTTTGAAAATAAAAAGCCAATATCAACAGCTTTTCATTCCGATAGTCTTTTAATAATCAAGCACAAACCGAATCTTTTCATTTGCGGGAAATGTCCGCGTTTAATTTGTCTCAAATTTAAATGCAAATACAGAAAAAGCTCGTTTATCCGTCTCTCGTTTATCCGGATAAGATTTGTAGACTTTTTTTTTTAATATAATGTTCACATTAGATAATAATTTTTAACTATGGTAGCAAGAACGTAACTATAAGGGCACCAAATATTAGCTTTTTGGTTTGTTTCAATGTATAGTTCCTGCATAGATTGTACAATAAATAATGTATAGAGTATACTGCTTAGGGGCACTCTATTTGAATTTGATACAAACAGTTTATTCATGAAACAATGTTTATTGAATTCGTTGCACAAATAGAATTTGCTTTTACAGCAATAAGCATACGTACTACTTGTACGGAATACATATTAACATTCACTAGAAATACATGTTGCCATACTCACAAACCAGCAGAGAGTCAAACCAGCAGTACTGCCACGTAAACTTTGGGCCCCCTAAGCACTAGCGCAGGATAGCACCTGGAGCTGCTTTCCTCGTAGCTCCCTTAACTCGCTTATCTATCAACCTTAACAAAACCTTCTTCAACCCCTGTATTAATCAAGCTGCTTTGTATTTATACCAAACGCGTATGCGGAAATTAGCATATCTCAAGCAGCTTCTTTAATTCATTCACTCAAAAGTTCGATTCTTGTGAATCGAATCTTATGTATACCTCACAAATGGTAATGAAATGCTTTTTGTTGAGTATAAGAAAGCTTTGCTAGTGTGTCACAGGGCGTTGACGTGGATTGACTCAGAAAAGTTATTTTTATATTTTTTAATGTCTTGTAAACAATACTATGTAATTTTGTTACAAAAGATAGTTTTTTTATCGTAATGAATGGTCTGCTCAGTTAAGGATTTTGTTTTACTTATTACCCGGATTATCCGAATTTTCGATTATCCGTATTGCCTATGGTCTCAGTTAATCCGGATAAACGAGGTTTTACTGTAGAGGGGGAAAAAAAGTTTCTATGTATGGTTCTAAACTGGAACTAAAAAATAAGGAACTCAAAAATAAGAATATTTCACATTGCAATGATTTAGTGATAATAACATTGAAACGATTCATTTGGTAATCGACTGCTAAAAGTTAGATGTACCCGGGTTCAATCTCGATTTTTAATAGTGATCCTCAACCGTCCGAACAGAAAACTATGGAAAGCCAGTCAAAAAAAAAACCCATAATGTGTCAATGTCAGTGTAAAAATTATAGAATGAATTATATGTTCAACCTAACATCCTGCACACGGGAAATACAAGAGGAATGGGATTCTAAAATTAGAGCTCCTCACATTCTCGAATTTCATAAGGACTTTTAATATAGACTAGATATGTGACCAGAAGACCCGTAAAATCTCTCTCTCTCTCTAAGTCATTGTGTTGTTTCAAAAGTATAAAATATATGTTTAAGCTAACATCCTGTACACGTGGAATACAAGAGGAATGGAATTCTAAAATTAGAACTCCTCACATTCCCAAGTTACTTAATGACTTTTAATATAGACTAGATATGTGATCAGAAGACACGTAAAATATCTCTCTCGCTCAATCATTGTGTTGTTTCAGAGGTATAAAATATTTGTTTAACCTAACATTCTGCACACGGGGAATACAAGAGGAATGGAATTCTAAAATTAGAAATCCTCACGTTCCGAAGTTACTTAAAGACTTTTAACATAGACTAGATATGTGATCAGAAGACACGTAATATATATATATATATATATATATATATATATATATATATATATATATATATATATATATATATATATATATATATATATATATATATCTTATATATATATTTCTTCTGTCCGTGTGTATGTAACTGAACTCCTCCTAAACAACTGGACTGATTTTTATGAAATTTTGTGTGTGCGATTAAGTTGAATCGAGAATGGTTTAGATTCACAATTTGATCCGATAGAAAATGTTTTTATATTTTTAAGTAATTAATAAAAAACCAACAATTTTTAAGGGGCTGCGTCCGGTAAATGGAAGCTGTTACAGTTTGTGGAATCGGCCCTCTGGATAATGCCGTCCACGTTAGGTTTAGTTAGCAAACAGCGAGCGAAAAGATAAAACTAAATAAAATCAAAAAAGTTTGAAGTCATATATTAAACCAGAATAGTAAATGAAAATAATAAACTTTCAAGTCAGATTTTATACTCTAAAATACATCAGATCCAACTGCATATTCATACTCTCGACACGCGATGGAAAATTCGAATCAACCACGCTAAGTGACACGAGATCTTTTTTAATCGCTACTGCAATCCCCCTCGCCTATATATTTGTGTCTATTGAAGAGCTAAAGACTAATCTTCTATCCTGCTATCTTATTTCTGAATAAAAACTCCTCTGACATGTATAATCACCAGCCCACAACTTTCGAATAACGAATAAGTTTCACTTTACTCAGTAGAATACCGTGTCATCGTGGCGTATTCGGAAGGTCGCGCAAGTACCATGCTATCGACCCGTGTTCGGATGCAGAGTCGTGTAAATTTTGCTAGACCTGTTATTTCAGCATTTTTTAAGGCTTTTTTATTGCAGCTTTTATTTTATTATTTTTTTAATTATTATTTTATTTTATTTTTTAAATTTAAATTTTAATTTAATTTTATTATTTTTAAAACTATTATTTTTATTTATTTTTATTTTTTAAATTTAAATTTAAATTTAATTTTATTATTTTTAAAACTATTATTTTTATTTCTTTTTATTTTTTTTCAGCTTTTTTATGATGAAATACCGAATATAGCTGAAATCTGAGGAGTTATTATACATTTATATATTTTTAATTGGGTTTTCATATTATTAATATGTATAACATTTCGTATGCTTTTTTTCTATGTTATTTATACTGCGTTTAGTTTTTTAATGGATTTTTGCAGGCTTATTATAAATTTATATATTTTATATTTTACTTTTCAGGATTTTTTGCTCCAATGATAAAGGCTAAATCTTTTCTATGTTACTTATACTGTGTTTAGTTTTTAAATTGATTTTGGTTAACAAACATTCTTAAAATCCGGGGCAATGCCGGGTACTTCAGCTAGAATTACAACGTTTCAACAGGACAACGTCTGTCGGGTCTGCTAGTATATATATATATATATATATATATATACTGAAGTGCCACTGAATTAGGGATACCTAACTAGTAACGAGTTGGGCCTCCTCTGGCCTTGATAACGGCTGAAACACGACGAGGCATAGATTCAACAAGTTTCTGGAAACGTTCCACGGGAATGGCTTGCCAAATATTGGCTAAAGCTGTCCATAATTCATTAAGGTTCTTTGGTGCTGTGTGATGGCCTTTCCTTGTTAAAAAACATCCCAAAGATGCTCAATAGGATTTAAGTCTGGGCTTCTAGGTGGCCAATTCATGACAGAGAAGTCAGAGGAATGCTCATCCAACCAGCCAGTAGCCAACCGGGACTTGTGAGAGGTACAGTTGTCTTGCTGGAAAACTCCATTACCGTGCGGATAACAGAACAGCATAAACGGATGGTGGTGATCACCCAGTAACTCTACGTACCGAATTGCATTGAGGGAGGTTGGTACACGCACCAAACATCCCAAACTGTGCCACGAAAAAACACCCCAAACCATGATTGAGCCACCATGCCCTTGTACAGTTCCAGCCAGGCATGCAGGATCCATGGCTTCATAAGCATGACGCCATATTCTCAGCCTCCCGTCGGCGTTAAGTAGTCGGAATCGAGACTCATCACACCATGCTACTCGTTTCCAGTCCTCTACACTCCAGTCTCTGTGCTCTCTTGCCCAGGCAAGACGTGCAGCCCGATGGCGAGTATAGAGCAATGGTACTCTCGTAGGTCAACGGCTCCCGAAACCCATACGGTGAAGCGAGCGTTGCACAGTCCGTTTACTGACTGTACGACTGGCACCGTCATTAAACTGTGTGGTAATTTGAGCTAATGTTTGGCTTCGCTGGCTACGTACAATACGCCTGAGCCGTCTCCCACCTCGCACTGTCAAGGCTAATTGTCCTGTGCAGTTTGCCCGATCGGTAGTTTTTTTTCCACCATCCATGTATTCTTGGTATACTCTTGACACTGTCGACCTTGAAAATCCTAGCTGTCTGACGATTTCGGAAATTGAATGGCCCATGCGTCGCGCACCTACGATTTGTCCACGATCGAAGGCGTCTAAATCAGGCAGTTTACCCATACTGGTAATTCCAACAACTAATTCAGAACAACCACAGTACGCGCTATATATGCAGTACCACAGCGCCCTCACTTGCGCATACATGATGCGCAGCGCTACACAATTTCCATAGACTTTGCTATCCCTAATTCAGTGGCACTTCAGTGTATATATATATATATATCAATCATTGTGTTGTTTCAGAGGTATAATATATATGTTTAAGCTAACATCCTGCCCACGGGGATTATAAGAGGAATGGAATTCTAAAATTAGAACTCCTTACATCCACAAGTTACTTAAGGACTTTTAAAATAAACTAGACCTGAGATCAGACGACACATAATGTATCTCTCTCCCTTTCAATCATTGTATTGTTTCAGAAGTTATATAGTATCATATAAATGTCATAAATCATCTTTAGAGGAATTATTGCAATATTTTTGCGTGTGGGAAAATTATGTTATACTAATATAAAAACAAAAACTTGGGTAGGATGTAAATAAGTCATTTTCACGCAAGTTTTAAAAACTTTTTGAAAATTAGAAGGAAGCAAGAAGTTATATAACAATTCTTAGCTTTTTAAGTCAAAATTCACTCATATTGACTCTCATCTGAAAACTCACATACTTTCCGAAGATAAATTGTTCTATTACTTTATGACCACAGAACTATTACAAAAGCTCTTTATATATAGATTACAGTATCAATTTTTCATCATTATTTTTTTCCCGAATTTTCATCTCGAACACCTAATCTCGAGTTTATTTATAAATTCAGTCTGATATCAAACTAGAAAATTTCTTCATTTGCAAGTTCAACAGCATGGAAATATTATGCTGGATTACGTTCTAAGAAATAAATAATAGCTAACATCAGTTATAAAATTCCTTAACATATTTCTACAAGTAAAACAAAGAAAATAAATTATTCATAGCCAAAATACAATACAAGCATAAATATCATACGAAATTTTTCCTTTTGAAATAAATTTTAGATTAAATGGTATGGTAAAGCTAGACAGTAATGGAGAAGCATTTCTTAGACTGAACTTTCAACAAGCTCGTTATTCCTTTCAGTCGATTATGAAATCAAAAGTGTAAAGAGCAGAAAATTCTATACTTCGTTTTCCGTACGAACGCTCATTACATTTCGAGTTTCGAGCACTTAATATGGAAAGAGATTTCAAGGGAGCTATTACAATAAATTTTAACTCAGGGTTAAAAGAGTATGTACGATAATAATCCGCTACTATCTTAAAACATAATCATTTACTTGTCTTTTTAATCATTTAGTTATATTTTACTTGTCTTAGGTTTTCGCTCGGATGGAAATTGATTGTTGATAGGACTAAATAAAGCGAAATTACTCATTTATTTTAAACTGTTTCTTCATTTTAAAGTTACAGAATTTGTACAGGACAAATTATTTTTATCTACAATGCATACAAAACTTCAATTAGCCGACTGTTTGCCTATTCAGCTTTTAAAATAGCAACAAATGATTAGCCATTAAAAAAACATTTTATTTCCAAATCTTTAGCGGCATATATAAAGGCCGGACATAATAGACTTCTTCAGTGTAACAGCAACTGATTTTTTTCGGGAACTTAAAGTTCTTGAAGTACGGAAAATTTGTTAGAATCATTAAAATTCGAGGATCATCGGCTGCATTTCTTGAAAGTATTATAGTTTCTAATTTATTCTAAACTAGCACAAATTTAATCCGTAATCTCATGCCCCAACTCAGCTATGAAATGGTTTTTGCAAAAGAACTGACGATCTGCTCTTTAGTTTCTGTTTGTGAAGCGGAAGACAAAATAAAGTTAAGGAATTTAACACTTTATGTACCACATTATGAATTAATAAGCGAAAACTCACATAAATTTTTATTTATGTTAATTCAATACTAACTAACAAATAAATGTAAAATAATTACTCCCCTTCTTAAAATTTAATTAATTACCACTAGTTAATTGAAGTGATACTTTAAAGTGCCGCTAGTATTATACAGTAGGGTTACAAAAATCTTCAAACTTTGAAAATTAATCAAAATGTTTGAAGAATTATACACTTATTTTTTCTAAAATGCAAAACAATTTTAAATATGATAAAAATTAAACTTTAATTATATTAAAAAAATATTTACGCATTAAAAAATTACATATGCTGCATTTTGAATGAGGATTTGATTGAACTTTTCTTTGTGCACAGAGCTCCCTGTGAAGAAGAATTGCCTCGTTTGTGTAGAAAAAAATACATCTATACATTTGAATTCCTTAAGTTTACCAGCAGTTCAATAAAAAAAATTATATTTATTTCATTTTCTGTGCTTATTTTTAGATGAAATTGTTATTATTTTTCGTTCAAATGAGGTAGATACTTATGCTGGGAACATTTTCACATCACGAGATTTTATTTTCTCTTTGAATTGGTTTATTACGAGAGCACACAGTAGCCCAGCAGTTGTGAGCCAACATTGGTCCGCAAGGGTAAACAACAAGAGAACATCCATGCCTTAGCAGAGATTCGAAACTAGCTCTTCGCGCTTGTAGCTTTTGACACTAACCAACGTGGAGCGCGAATGGCACATATCGTATTGTAATGTTTTGAAACATGTTTTCGATGTCTAGGTAAAAATAGAGGCTAATTTTTATCCGAAGAAACGAATCTACTGTTTATGACTTTCTAATATAGCACCATTTCGGTGTTTTTCGGTACCTTTCGCCATTTCGGTCTCTTTCGCCTTTCCTTAAACAAAGAAAATGCAAAGTTAGCGCGTTTGTCCCAACCACCTATGTGATCTGTCTGTTTTTAAATTGAGAGTTTTAATGAACTCCAAAAAGCAGATTTCGAAGACGAATTAACGATATGTTCTCGAGTTCCTTTCTCAATAGCTTTTAATGGCACATATCGTATTGTAAAGTTTTGTAACATGCTTTCGATGTCTAGGTAAAAATAGAGGCTAATTTTCATCCGAAGAAACAAATCTACTGTTTATGACTTTCTAATATAGCACCATTTCGGTGTTTTTCGGTACCTTTCCCCATTTCGGTCTCTTTCGCCTTTCCTTAAACAAAGAAAATGCAAAGTGAGCGCGTTTTTCCCAACCACCTATGTGATCTGTCTGTTTTTAAATTGAGAGTTTTAATGAACTCCAAAAAGCAGATTTCGAAGACGAATTAACGATATGTTCTCGAGTTCCTTTCTCAATAGCTTTTAATGCCTGAGAAAAAAATTCCTTCTGGAAACAGAAGATACCATAGTGTAAGTTACTCCTCCATGCAAAACCAAAATTGTTTTACACAACCTGCCAATAATATCTTCATGTGCTCAGTGTTTCATACGAAAAGTGCCTGAGTCCAGGGGAAAAGTGCCAAATTCTCGAGGAATATTGCTGATGAAACTATTTTCGACTCAGAGACCTTTCTGAGAACATGCTCAACTACAATTTAAATGAAAAATTAACAGTTTTACTTCCCCTGACTCTCGTTTGATTTTGGCAAACCACATGTCAGTCGAGGAATTTTTACCACTCTTGCCAAGAGCATCGATATCGAACGCTTCGTCTTCGTCCTTTTCAACACACGCATTTTACCTAATCATACAGCAAATAAGTCATCATCGACCAGTTACTTCACATGGATATGATAAATTCGTGTCACAGGATATCAGACCTGCTTTAATTGTTCCAAATTTTTGAAACTCAGAGAGTTATTTTGCATAATAATATACATAGTTCAAAGCTTAAAATAATGACGATAATGCTGCACAAATAGTCTTCTCACAGCCACTGCAATGAAAAAAAAATATCTTTACACGAATCAATACAATTGTTTTTAGGGAAATACATTTTAACATTGAAATATACCTGAAAATATTTTCAATAAAAATAACTTATTAGTGATAAAATTATTTTATTTAAAGATTAAGTATTATCATATTTATAATGATCATTGCATTTCGTTAATTATAGAGTAAGAACTTCTGACAAATGATTAAAGTTCTTTAAAAACTATCTTTAATAATACGGTTGTCAAAACAACATGTTGTAGGTTAATGAAGAATTTGTTCGACTAAATTGTTTTTCTTTAATGAGTGTTTAAACTGTTATTCGTTATTACAATGTTTTTATGCATATAATTAGAGAATTAAACAAGATTTAGAAATATTTTCTCTAAAGGAAATTGGTGTTTTTCCTTTGAAGTCAAAACGTATACGCCCGGTAAGCAGTACTTACGTCATATTCTTTTTCCTTTGAAAAAAAGGTAGTAAATTTAACAAGAGACTTTACTTATTGGTCTGAGATTGAAAAGAAAAGTTTTAATTAATAACATTGTTGTTCATAAAAGTGAAAAACAAATTTCGTCGTTTTTTCACGGAAGGATTTTCTTTTTAATCTACTGGAAGGACAGTGGTAGGTAGAAAAATATTATTTTACTTATTAAAAATTATATTGTTGATGATAATTGATTAAAAATAATTAACAGTCATATGTACCTATCTTGTATGTTTCTAAGGGATTTGAAACTACCTGAAGACATAGTGTATCTTAACCATGAAGTTCAAATTGTACTTCCTCATTTCGTGACAAAGCTCGTATAATTTTCACATGTTTACCGTTAAAAAGCCGTGTTTCAATGGCCATTGTTCACAAATTTAGAATTTCATAATTCTTATGCAATCTTCATGCATAATTTTTCTTAGCTTATCTGTGAATATCGTAGTTTTTTTAGCAACGTATTTGTAAATAATAAATAAGTCAACCACACATTTTGCAGTTTTTTCTAACCCAAGAACACTATTCCTTTCCATCATTACTTGTGGCGTAGCTTGTCCTTGCTGGGCCTTGGGCCATTAAACCTAAACAAAACAACCAACTATCATTAGTTGTTAAGGCTGCTGTGTATTAACCCTATTCGATTCGCTCACGTCAGTATTAACCTATGGAGAAATTTTATCCAAGAATTACCGACTTGGATTTAAACATTTAAAAAAAACGTACTCCTTATTAAGAATTTTTTTTTACACCTTGGGGCATTTTCCGTTT
>OU015498.1:41698275-41743275 GCA_907164885.2 Dolomedes plantarius
TCCACTGGAGGTGCGGGATCAAGTGTACTGGTCTTATCACTTGACTCAGTTCAAAATTACGGGACCGGTTCTTGGGCCAAGTCGGACTCCGACCCTTGTGGTGCTAATTAAAACCGGAACCACGTCCTTCAGCTCAATATCCGATATAGGATTTGATCTGATGTTGCTGTCGGTCAAGGGGCATAAGCAACAACAACACAACAACAGAACTCCTAGAAATTACGGACATGGTTTATTTCACTTCTCCCACCATAAATGCCCACTTGTATAATAAGTGGCACCATTGCCACTTATTATACAAGGGCTATAAGAAACCATAATTTTGATTTTTTTTTCTCAGGTAAGATATGTTAAGATACTCACGTGATGCTCTGAAGAGACAGCATCTAGGCAGTGAATGCATTTTCACAAGTTCATGCAACAGCTAAGACAAAACATGAAAATTTCCTAAAGAGTACTGCTAAACTATTAACATCTAGCTGTTTGCCCAGCGTTGCCCGGGTATTTTGGATATGTCGGTTTATCTCGGTCATTTGTACATTCAATTATTCACCCCACCTAACACCCCCATGCCGATGAAGCTGAACTTGGACTTAAACGGCATCGATGTGTCACCATTCATAAGTGTCACCATTCATCTCGGCAACCCTGAAAACTATGGATTCGACACTGAACTCGGTTATTTTTAAATGTCACGCCCATCCCACCCTCACCCATAACGGTGCAATAAACTTGGGCTTAAATATCATCGGGGCTGTGACCAATCAGCTCAGCGACCCCGAACGCTATGGATTCGATACTGCATTCGGTCAATTTAGACATTCTATTCCCACCCCTTCTCCCTTTTAGTGTCACTATTCATCTCAGCGACCTCGAAAACTATGGATTTGACACAATATCCGTCGTTTAAGATTATTTTCACATGTCACACCTTTCCATCCTCACCCCTAGGGGATGCTAGAGGTGTCTTACCCAATTGTTTCTATTATTGTGAGTCATATATTATAGTTTCGAAGAAACTGTTTCAGGTGGTCCAGAGTTATATTGTAACATACGTACAAACATTATTATATATATATATATATATATATAATAAATGAGGCGGTGAAAGGCAAAGTGGTGTAAGTCACATTTTCAACTTTTTTTATTTGAGGGCAAATATGTAATCTCCATGTTCAATTTATAGTGAAATTGCAAATAATTATTATTTTCAATAGTATAATAATTATTATGAATTATAATTTTTTCAATTTATAGTGGAATTTTTTGTAGTTTTTACAGTAAAACTCTTTTGACTTACACCACTTGACTTACTGACTTACACCACTTTGCCTTTCACCACCTCATATATTGACCACACGCCAAGGATTTCTAACATCTGGTCTTCAATTTTATCAGAAACTAATGAATCTATTGCCGCAGCTTTCCCATCTCCTCATTATTAATAATTTTTATTTAATGCTTTAAACATTCTTCAGATCAGTTTTGTTTTCAGATGCATACTTTAATGATTAGTGTCTAGAATTATTTTTTACTTATAACTCAACATTTGAGGCTGTGAAAGGCAAAGTGGTGTAAGTCAGTAAGTCAAGTGGTGTAAGTCCAAAGCGTTTTACTGGAAAAACTACAAAAAATTCCACTATAAATTGAACAAATTATAATTCATAGTAATCATTATAATATTGCAAATAATAATTATTTACAATTTTTGAACATGTAGATTACATTTCTGCCCTCAAATAAAAAAATTTGAAAATGTGACTTACACCTCTTTGCCTTTCACCACCTCATTTATTAAATTACATCAGGTTATCATAAAACAGTTTGTGTGTTACATGCTTTTGATTCCTTCAAAATTATTGTAAGCATTCTGGGCACGTTTACGATAAGGCTACGGTAGAATATTAGGTAAGCTATATGCATTAAATTCAGTTCCAGATACGATGTCGTTATTGGTTTTGCTGCGGAGTGCCTGAATTTCAAGGTTGAACAATACACATCCAACGATGAAGCTGGGCATTCCAAATACCCGCATTTAAGCACTGCAGTAATATTTTGTGATTATGATACCATGTCGAGCAATATATATTCCGTAGATCAGTTTGTCAGATTCGCTTAGTTAGTCACGTACTCATCAAATCTAATGCAGATATTTAAAATTCAATGCAGAAAACCCTTTTTTAATAAAAAGAACTGATATTTACTATAATCCTAAATAAATTACTTCACGCTTTATGAAGACTGTCATTCGTAAATCTAAAACGATTGTCTCCAAGAGTATAACATATCATATTTCAGAAAGCATTCAGGAATGAAGTTTACTCGGGGCTGCATCGGGAATATTTCTAAACAAAACAAAAAAAAATCCAGCATCATCTGCAGATGTTGGAAAAAAACTGATTTATGAACATAAAAAATGAGCCTGTTTCTAAATCAGTAGCTTATTATGGCGGCTGTCAGTGTCTGGGAAATAATGGATTGTAGCATCTCAATGAAGCACATAATAAATCAAGAAAATCTTACATATCTTACGAATAAATTCTAAATCCAATTCATCTATAGATACATCTATAAGATATAAGATTTGTGTTAAAATATCGAAGCAAAACAGAGTGCATGCCGAGAACACTTGTTTAAACAAAACAAAATTATATGAATTATCTCCCTGAAAATTAATAACTTTGTTTATGAGTTGGATTTAATTAATCAGTAGATAAATTTACCAACAACGCTTATAGTCTTGGAAGTATTTTTCTCCTATCCTCTGTTTTCTTTCTCGCTATTGTCGATCAGGATTTAATATTAATCCACAGATAAATTTAATTAATTGTGTTATTACGTATTACTGTATACATTTAGTTACTTTTTGTAATTTTCTGTCAATTTGCAGTGAAAAGAGTGTCAAGTCCAAAATTATTGTTTTGAAAAAAACGGGATTGATAAAAATCGGCTTTTGTAAAGTCAGTTTTTTTAAGTTTAATTTTTAATTATTTTTTAAAGTAGATTTTTCTAATTTTATTTCTGCTGAGTAAAGATTATTAAATCCTCATAACCCCTTTAACACTAAAATGCTTATATTTTGTTTCACATACCCCAAATTTTCCCTGATGAATAAAAATGTTTAGGAGTGGAATTGGACTTAACTTTCTGTACCCTGCAGTAGCCCTTGATTTTTCAAACATGCCCGGTTTGATAACACATTATAGCCTATTTTGGACTTACACCCTTTGCACAGTAAACACAGAATTATGGTATAGAGAGCAATTAGATGTTTCCTAATAATTGTTTTCTTTAACAATTTGATTTTTAACCCTACTCTGTAACCACCTTGTCAGCCAGATTCAAATATATTTTTATAATTTTACTGTGAAATTACGTTGTCATCATAGGTAAATCCTTTGAGTATTTACAGGATTTTGAGCCAAGCATGAGGAAGTCATTTACATCCCTTTCTTTACTGTATTTGCCTCGCAATGTTTTGTTTAGCATTACACTATAGAATGTTGGCTACACATACTTTTTTTTTCCGAAGACAATACTTTCACCTAGGAACTTACCCCAGATTATTTACATGTCCAATTTAGAATTTTTGCTTTTTATTCATCGGCTTATCGGAATTATATGACGCTATATCTCAAAAAAATTTCAAAAGAAATAAGTGTAATTGAAAAGAGAACTAAAGTTGAAAATAACTGGAATCGGCTTTAGGTCACAGGAAGACAAGAAAAAGATGCAATGGGCAGGAACATTTGTAAGACACAAATTTCAATCGGGTAGAGGGACTTACCATTAAAAAAATTTTCTTTTGTTGAGTAAATAAGGATTCCCACAACATTTTACTTTTTCTAATATTACGTAAACTTGTAGTAATTTGCAAGGCTAATCATATTTTCAGCTTTTATATTCATAATTGATGAGCTATAAAGTTGTTCCTGATGGCTCATAACCCTTGTTTTTCATTACCATAAATTATTGAATTATCTGCAGGAAAACTTTCGCGGGATCCCTACAGCTTCGAGATTTTCGTAATACTTGAGGTTACTAAATTGCTCCAAGTAAGTGTTCTCACGAATGGAAAGATCGTGCAGATCATAGGACTGGTGTCTATTTGAAATTCTACTTTATGACCCAAAGTAAATGCCAAGCTTGAGTAGCTATTCTATTTGGGAAATGGTGAATTGTTTTATTACCTCCATGAAATTTTGTCGTCAACGTCTAGCAATGATAATATAATAAAATTTAGACTGAGGTCTTCATTTGGAGAAGGGAGGTCATTCAGAGATTTTAAGTGATTAAATGGACTCAATCCAAGGTACCAACAAAATGACACGATGAGTTATGGCTTCTGCACTCAACGCATTCTTTTACAAATAGGGCTCAAAAGAGATTTTTCTTTTCATACCTTATCGCTTAGTCGGATATATGTTCAGGATAATTTCTCGATGTCTATTAAACGAACACGAGTATATAAAATGAACATACAACAAGGAGAAATAAAATATATGAATGACTTCTCGAAGTAGCGTCTCTGAATTGTGTCGTGCACTACTTTTCCCCTCAATTTTTCAAAGATCAGAAGGCAAAAGCCGCTTGAATTTTGTTACTAAACTGCGTTCCCGAAAACTTTCGAAATCATTACCACTCTCTGATATTTTTTTGTTAGCGTAAGATGGAGGTTACTTTGTGACAGATTTTAAGTTTTTTCCTGTGCCAGCCGATCAGTTTTAAAAGCAGCCCAAAACGAACAATTGTAAAACATTGGTACAGCCTTTTCTTACGTAGTAATGTATAGCGCTAACCCGGATTTTTAATTACTATTGAGAAATTAAAATTTAAGTGTGTCACAAAGTTGCTCCACCGAGTGGGGCTACTCTGTGACATCTGTTTTCGCCTTGAAATCCAAGATCAAAAATTACTTGACACAAAGTTAGACAGTAAAACGCTTATCAAAAGCTTTATACACAATTATATATAACTATTACAAATATTGGATAGCTTTATCTATATATTTGACATCAGAGAGACCTCGGGTACCCAGGGCAGCCATCAGTTCTTTGAGAAGATGAGGAAATTCGTCTTTCGGCACATACTGCTCCTTCGGGTAGTATTTTTTCCAGTTAGTCAATACTTCTTTCTCTCCAGTGGTAATTTAGAGGACGGAAAAATGCAACATCGAGCGGCTGGAGGTGGTGGGTCAACTTTGTATTGAGTCGACCCCCTTTATATTTTGTGACAGTATCAATGTGTCACAAAGTAAGCACGTCACCTGTCGATATTTAGGTTATATATCTCTCGGAAATATCACTACCCAAAAGTTATATTGCTCCACATCTCACCAACATATTGACAATGAAAAATAATTACCCGTGGTATTTGATTGTATAATGTGTTAGATATCAGTACACAAAGTTTCGGAAGTTTGAATCAATAGCTTGACAACAGGTTCACCAATACGCTAGCCAGCGAAGACAAATGGCGCGCAGAAGCTTCGGACACTGGCCGCTAGATATCTCTTGTATGTCGGACAAGCTGTTGGTGATGTTCTTTGCCCTTCCGGTATCATGGGCACGACGCAAGATCCGAAATACAAAAAAAAAAATTACTATGTGTCACAAAGTTACCCCTACAGTCACAAAGTAACGGTACGTTTTTTATATTCTCGGCACGATGAAATTTTCTCGACTTTCATATTTCCTGGCTCAGGAGGCTAGAAGAAGCCATTAATATGATAATTAGAAAGTTTCGCATGAGCACGGAACTATCTTTAAGAGAAATTGGTAAATGAGACAGATTTCTCCCTCTCGCCTAGCAACAGAGACTTACAGTTTAAAAAACAAATTTCGCATAAATGCGACATGCACCAGAAGAGTGAATGGTGTGTGTAATTGAGAATTTGGTATTCAGATTATTCCCATGTATGTGTGAGTAATTATCCGGAAGATAGCACGTATAGTGAGAAAATTTTGCACGATTGTGAGATTATTATGGTAGAATAGGTCCGGTTAGAAATATCTGCTAATCAAAAAGGTTTCTAGTGCTTTTGTTCATCCATCCTTCAATAGTTTGTTTAAACGGACAGGGAATTAACTGTGATGTGTTATGTAAGTTATATTTTTAACTTCTTGCCACGAAATCTTGGCAGTATGAAACCATTATTTAGGTCACAGAATGGAATTATTTATGAAATCCCCGCTAGTTAATAGAAAACTTTGCATTCTTCCAGTAAAACAGAAATATTTCTGCTCTACTGAAATTTTCGTTTAGTTGAAAAAATTAAGTTTAGATTTTTACACCTTCTCTTCAAAGAAAAATCCGAAATCGCAAATATTAAAATCTCAATTCTTTTTAGACACTATGCGCTGAATTTTGATACTCTATTACGCAGGGTGCTAAAGGGCTGAAATATTCTGCGTCGTTTATAGCCAGACGCAATTTTTCGCAAATCGAGAAACATATTTTAGTGGCTGTATCTGTACATTGGGCCCGTCTAGACAACTTATGAATACCTAATGCATATCGATCGGGATTCTTCAGATTCTCTGTAAGTTTCAACGAATTACACTGATATAAACGATGATATTAAGGGTCAATTATGAATCACTGCCACATCCTAAATGAGTTCTGAAGTTAGTAAAGACATAATGATATTATTCAGATTAGGTTTGTTAACTAATCAAAAGAGTGTCAGCCAATTCTAATGGGAACACTGACATAATTAAAAAAGATTTTAATAAACGTAGTTAATTGGAATGTATGTAATAAGAGAAACTAACTATTAAATACATTTAATTGATTAATAATTAGTAATGTTTAGTGTCTTAAGCATATGGAAATACGATTTGTCGCAAGATCTTTGAAAAAGCAGTGAATAAAAGAGCTTTTTATAAACAAACAAACAAACACACACACACACATATATATATATATATATATATATATATATAGAGAGAGAGAGAGAGAGAGGAGAAGGTCCAAATATGGGCTACATGTTCCATTTTGAGGTCAGGTCAGCTATATGTTCATTATTTCAAGATATTAATATGCTAATACAATCTAAAACATGTAAGAATCAAGATAGGAAGGTAAAAAAATGTTACAACATTCTGTGTGTTTTACAATAAATTTAACTGCAGAAGTTGGGAAATTAGTAGTTTTTCAAATGGTGGTCTAAATATAGGCTACCTATAACAATTTTGTAAAAATATATAAAAAATAAATAAAGGCAATCAAAAATCTGGTAAATGCTACCATTTAATTTTATTCGCAGAAGTCGCACACATATACAACCTTTTCCCCCCCCCCCCCCATTCTGTGTATGCCCACATTTGACAAAAACATTGCACCCACGTTTCTCCTCTTGTGTCAGCTGAAAAGATTCCTTTACAAACGATGCAGGCTGCATCGCTGTCATCAGGGTAATCCCCTGGTGGCGAATCCAGGTCACGTTCACTAACATCAAACTTGGGTTTACTATGTTCTTCCTCGGAGTGACTTTTGGTAGCCCTCTTTGTACCACTTCTAGTTTGCCCATTTTTAGGTTTAGGTTTTTTTGGTTTTTACGGCTTCTGCATCACTTACAGATCCTAGAATCAGCTTCTTCTTTGTTTTGTTTTGTGCTGATCTGCACAAGGACCGAGTGAACCCGTTCCGCTAGGGTATGCCCGTCACAAGACATGCCTTTGAGGACTTGCGACCTCGAGTGGTTGCAAGTCTGGAATTGAAATAATTACAGAAAATGAAATATCAACACCCAAGGGTAATTTTTTAAAATATGTAATTTAAAAAAATACTTTTGATTTAGAAAAAAAAGCCAAAAAATTATAAAAAGATATGTGATAGGTGAGAAAATGGTCTAAATATGAGCTAGCCCGTTTTTAGGCCAACAGTATGTTGAACTTTTACTGAAAGGCAGCCATTATCAGTTAAAGATACCCCTTAATTAATTATCTCAAAACGTAGCTTACTATCTTATCAGTAACGTGGTAACAACAAAACATGCAATACTTAAGGATAAATACGTACAGAAATTCGAATACACTTACCTGATAAAGTTTCAAAGTCTGAAAATATGTGATTTTCAAAAGGAATGGCGGCTGCTTTATACGCAAACGGCAAAGATGTATCATCTGTTTAATATCTTCTTCCTCACCAAAATGTGATTGTTTGATGACCTCGCTGCCAGATGGCAGAACCTCCTTGTATATAATTCAACATTTTTAGACCTTAGCCTATATTTGGACCTTCTCCTCTATATATATATGTATAATTATATATTGTAACTCCAATCCTTCTCTTCTATCATTAAGGGTACACTTCGTAAGACGGGACCCTGCTTGGTGTTACCTCGTGTGGCCACAATAACTGAAAAATAAGTTAGAACAAGGTTTTAAGAATCTGTTTTTGCAGTTACAGTGCTCGGTATTTCGTTACCAAATACATTTTCGTTTTAATACATACATACATACATACTTTGTTTAACTAATAATTGGAACAGTTTAAAAGTGGTTTCTAAGAAGAGCATTTCAAGCTCCTTAAGCTTGAATACTTTGAGAATAAGGCTCTTTAGTTGTGTAAAGACCAGCAGATTAAAGATGATTCCGAGAAATGACAAACACACCCATGCCATAACAACTGGCAATAAAGTCAATCTAATTAAGTTCATTTTAAATTAATAATGCAATGTTCTATTACTAAATAGTTAACGAGACAATGTCATAAAGATGTCCCTTATCCTTTGGATAAGCAATTGGTAAAATCAGATATCCTGTTTATATACAGGGAAAAATTTCTGCTCCGTTTTAACCCCTTGCATGTGGAAGTAAAAAAAATCCATGAAGTTCATAAATAAAATCATAATTTATTAATATTCGAAGTATTATATTTCTAAGGAATTTTAATTTAAGACTTTCATTGATTTCTTTTAAAACTTAGTGCATTTTTTCTGAAAAATTTTAAATTTTTGCGGTCTTCTCGTAAGAAGGGAACATTGTTTTTAAAAAAATTTAAAATAATAAAACCTTTAAAAAAATTCTTAATCCAGAAATAGATTGAAATAGATTTGCTTAAAATGTTCAACTAAATATAAATGATTGCCCCAAATTAAACTAAATTTCATGAAGGCTCGTTTCTTTATCATATGTCGCCTAGGTAGTGACGTCACTACAGTTTACACCAATAAGGACTGAGAAAAAGTGAAAATTGTTCTGACGTGAGAAGCCCCTATGGAGGTGTCTGATTTGTTTCGAATACAGTTTTCAGTGGCGCATATCCAATGCTATGGCTTGCTATCAATCATTATTTAAGCATTGTCTGCTCTACATATTTTATAGCTCACACATAAAAGTAAAAAGCAGGGTAAAATAAGAATAAATTCGGTTTATTCTGCATTTTAAAGACGGTTTTGGAAATAGCATTAAAATATTGCAAACAAAATCGTTTCTTTATTTAATTCTGATATTCAAACCTGGCGTAAAAACTACTACAAAATATCATTTAAAATTAACAATTCTTAAATTTACTTTTATTATATGAATAGAAAGAATGCATTTTCTAGGAAACATATTGCATGTAGAAATCATAATGTGTACCTGTAATATATGACGCTGTTTTCCATACAATATTATGGAGGATTGCATCTTACATAACATAGGATAAGATGCAGAATATCACTCTATTTAATGCCAAGTAAATATATAATAACTGAAGTATTTATTTGGGTATTTTATGCATCATTCCAGCGAAAATGTTCGACTACATACACGGTAATGGACTTATTACGAATTTTTATAACTTGCCTAAATAGAGGGAAATAAAATTAACTTTGTAATAACATGAGAGTTATATGAATGTTAATGCTTTCCCATTCAACCACGTTGCGTTATTTGCGTAGATGAGTAACTTCTCTATTACGTAGTCATGATTCAATTTGGCGTCTAATTAGGCATGCAAATTATCATTTACTCGCCATACTTCATATATCAGTGCAATTTAATACTAATATGTAACTTCCGTCCTTTGCAGTGCACTGAAATCCACTTCCTCAATTCTACGCTGCAATGCCTGTTTGCTATGACAGCAGAAGATTGCGTGGAAATAATTGAGTACCTGGACTATAATCATTTCGTCTTCTGTAGTTTTGGGCTAAATCAAGTCTGGCCTCCAGTCATCACACTTGTGAGTTTCACATTTCCTATATTTCATGCATGGGTCGCAGTGTCTATGAATGAATGCTGCATTGGGAGATAATACAGATTGCGTGGAATTTCCTCGTTTCATGGTCATCAAAATATTTATCTCTCAGTGTTCTGAAATTTATCGTCATAGTGATATTTTTCATTGATTATATTTATTTATTACATTTATGATTGATTATATTTATGATTACATTAACGTCTTGATTGATTACACATTTATATGAACTGAAGAACACGAAAAAAATTTCCCCCATGGAAAGAGTCAAATCACAAATCGTCCTTTTCATTTTTTTAACGTAGGATTGCGTTCCTCCAAAATTTCAGATGTCTGGCGTCACGAGTTCTAATTTTGGAAGTGCTCCAAACCCAGCCTGTATCGCTTGGGCAAGCAGTAAACAGTTTAACAGAAAAGTACCAAAATACGTCAAAATTTTGAAATGCACATATATATATATACATACGTACATATATATCGATACATATATACATATACATCGATACATATATACATACAAAAGAGGTATGCAACGATAAGTAATCCTACGTTAATAACCCGAGGAAGTTTCGTTAGAAGAGACTACCTGAAATGTTTCTTTACTTTTCTGCGGTGCGGGATTTGTGTTTCAGAGAAGGCAGACTCCAATGTCCTTCAAGCTTTCAAAAGTATAAACATTCATATATAAGTTTATATCACTCGAATCTACGAGGAAGGGAACTTTAATAGTGGTACTTGTTGTAGAGCCTCCACGAAGCAAAACCCAAGAAAGCAGCTTATACCACGTACGTCACATATCTGTCTTAACTCAGAGCGAATGATCTCTCCCCACAAGAAAAACACGCCTGCACAGTGACAGGATGAACACAGCCATGTTTTAGTTACCGGTCTATCGTACGAAATAATTTGTTGCATCGTACTGATGGAGGGAAAATGCTTGTGCGACCACTGTGGCTGATGTGTTTGCTATCTAGGGCTGGTAAGTGCTCTACAGTTCCCCGTATTCTCCGGACTTAAATCTCTGTGACTTTGATCTCATCCCTAAGATAAAGGAACCGCTCCGTGGATTCCATCAGGGATTCTGCAGGCCGTAGACCGCACCATTCGCAGTATCAACAAAGCAGGTGCTGCCAACGGCATCCTGCAGCTTCCAGGACGGTAGCAACAGGTGCTAAACAATGCTGGTTACATCTTTGAAGGGCTATAAAAGTTTTACCCCTGTATTTCTTCTGCATAATTTGTGTTCCGAAAAGTCCGGTAGAGGGGGCTAATGACTACTAGGAGGCGGAGCTAGTGATTACCGTGACAACCACGACGTTATATTCTGTCGAGTGGCAGCAAAGGAAGTAAAATAACCGTAAAGTAATATTCTCCTGTATGTCAATAAAAAAGAAGCTGTTCATTATTAGATGTAAAAGGGAATAAAGTCGCTTGCATATGGTACATATGGCTGTGTTGTTTTTTATGCGGGGCTCTCTCGTCGCATGGATTGGGGATTTTCGGAAGTAGGGATAAGTATCCCCCCTACATTATTCGCATTCATGTCTCTTTTATTCGGTTTCCATATACCCATTGATCGCTCCAATATCCGTATTCAAAATTCCATTCGTAGTGTCGCCATTTCTGCGACAATTTATACATACCTAGTCGCCACTATTAAAGTTCCGTCCTATATATGATTTGACAATAAGATAAAGAAACTTGATAAAGATGTTTATTTGTTGTTAAAATGGGAGGGGGGCATTCACCCAAAGCATCCGCGAGACTTGTTGGTTGCTTTTAATGGGAGACCATAGAAGTGAACCAACACCACCCCTTGGTACAACCTAAATTTGGACTGGAAAGCCACCCTGGGAGAGACAGTTAGAGGGCTCGTACCTTCCCAGACACTCCGGTCACAAGGAAGGACTTTTCAGTCTACATATTTGACGTGCCAATATTCGGCATAGACACGAAGGACACACACACACACACACACACACACATATATATATATATATATATATATATATATATATATATATATATATATATATATATATATATATATATACATATATATCCCTTAATGGCCGTTCTTAGAAAGAGGGTATAAAATTTCCCGTTCTAAACAGGAAATCTGAAAAATGGGCCCCGTATGCTAAGGGTTAACGTGCCTATATCCGATGTAGACACGAAGGCATTCAATGTCGCTTATCGGAATTCGAACTGAACTCCGTCCGATGTCCAATCCGCTACAACTCGGCCGCTTCGGGATCATTTAATAAAGATGGTCCTCGAAACATTTTTATTCTGTAATTTGGATCATAAAAAAATACACAGACTTTTCTCTTAGCTTGAAAGCTGACCAATACCCTTAAAATTAGAGAATCTTCATTTTGCAATGAAGGGAATGTTTTTGCCGTCGCCGCGAAAGTTCAAAATTAAATGTTCCACAACACGCGAGCCAAAATAGACAAATATCCGTATGCCTATCTGTAAGAGCTACCTGTATCAGATGGAGACGCGATTGTCAGGGGTTGTTCCATCCTTTTGTCTGGTATTCTAAAGCGTAAAAATTATCGTTCGTGACGCTTTTGAACACTAAGAAAGGGGATTGACTCATCCACAGCTCACGCTTTTAAAGCTGTTGTGTACTAACTCTATTGAATTCGGTCCCCTTAATGTTAACCTATGAAGAAATTTTTTCTGCTATTTACAGCAACGTAAATTCTGATAATCCACCAATAAAAATGATATTTTCAGATAACCTGAACTTTTCTGCACCTTGCAACAGGATTGATTTTATAAATTTCTTACCAAAAAGGAAATTTTGAGCGCTTAAAATACACCAGATTTTTCAATCAAATAATTTATATTTTAAAATATTATTATCATTTTAAAAAAAACGAAAAAGCCCCAAGGTGTAAAATTTCTTTCTCTATTACGGAGTACAATTTTTTTAAAAAATCTTCAAATCCAAGTCGGCAATCTTTGGACAAATTTTCTCCTTAGGTTAGCATTGAGTTGAGCGAATCCAATAGGGTTAGTGCACAGCAGCCTTAAGTTAAGTGTAAGAAACTGAAGAACATGTCTAAATACAGAAAAATACATCTAATGCTCAGTATTTTAATCATGCTTAAAATATTCAGTTGAGCACAGTAGGTAGAGGAGGAAGAGAGGAGGAAGGTAAATTCTTCCTAAGTTTACTTGCTTCTCTATGAAGTTATTCCTTTATTTTTGCTTCAATAGAGTATATGTTGACGTCACCGAATGAAGTTATAGAGTAACCTAGCTTACAGAAATGAAGAATCTAATTATAAAAAGTATTAAATCATTTAATTAGACATATAATCCTTTTATATATATGCCACCAAACTTCGTACGAACTCTTGCAGATTTAATTTCGCACTTACTATTTCGGTCTATGCGATAAATTCTTTCATACCCAAACTACATGACTCAAATCTAATGCTACACACTTCTTTACACACTACACTAAAATTTACTTCTATGTAAATGCAACATTTAAAATATACTCAAAAAGGGCCATTTCAAATTTTATTTTTTCCTACTTGGAAAATGAGTGAAATCCCTTTCCCATCTAAAATATTCTTTAGAGTCTTACATCATCTGACCTATTCACAGTAGGCTAATGCAAAAGGTAATGATATAAATTTAAACAATCCCTTACTGCGCATATCTTATGTTTCTATTCAGCCCTGCTATACATTACTTTTTGCTTTTTCAAGAACCTCGCAACTCTTATCGTGAATTATATTTATGCAATCTTTACGAGAGTTCTATACAGTTAAAATAGTATATTTTACTAAAAATATATTTTGCTTAAACTGCGTCATAGAAGACTGATATTTTAGTAAAACCCACAGAGATGTGTAAATTGGAGACAATCCATGAACCACTTAAGAAACTTTACATATTGATTATAAACCGTAAAATTAATTCTATAGCCGACATTGTAAACTTTTTAACTGTTAGAATTAAACATTCCTTTTATTTCTCCTTAGGTAATATGGCTGTTTTTCTTATTTATTGCTCTAGGAGTCACATCAAATTATTTGTAAGTATGAACGATTATTAGATGTTCTTTTACTGTTTAGAAAATATATTTACTCAACAGGGAAATTATTCATGTTAGCATTGTCAATAGTTCACACAAAACTGGATTTCCATTGCTTAGTGATTAGCTCATTGCTTATTTATTAGCAAATATTTTTATAAGTACAGAGTCTTAAAAGTACCAATAGAAATTCTTCTAATATATGAAAACTGAGGAAAGTATAAAAGGAAGTTTTGATTCACTGATATTCCATTTATCAAATTCAAAACGATGTAAAAACTTTAAAATAAAAGGCAACTTATTGCATTACTCTGTTGTCAATAAACCTTTTTTTAGAATCTTAAAAGAGTAATATTTGTAACGATAGATTTTACAGAAATGGGGAAGAAAAATTCTTGATTTTTTCTCCTCTTTTTGGGGGAACTGACAAAACCTTTTATGGTAACTAACTTATGGGTAATGCAAAATGCAATTTACTTCAAATTTTTACAGCTCATTTTGTACTCACGAGGGCGTTTTTGATCAAAATCATTTGCTATAGATGACTTAAGAAATTAAGATTAGGTACTTCGGACTTAAATTTGAACATCGTAGTGTTTATTTGATTAAAAAAACTTTTTCAAACACATTCAGAGAAATTTCAAAGAAATTATAGACTTCAATACGTAAGGCGATTTCATAAATTTGTGACGATTACATTAACTGAATGATAGCTTATTGGACTTTCCAATAGCTTAATAGAAAATACTATTTTTTCAGTAGAATCCGACTTTGATGCATCGATATGAAAAAAAAAATCAAGGAAAGTAGATTATCTATGAATAAACTGTATGAACAAATGCACACAAAATAATAGAACAGAATATCTTCAATCTAAAACGTTGTACGCTGTGTTATACGTGGAGGCATTTTTCTGGATTCCTGCATTATTAACTGTTAGGAGTTTATCAAAAATTCAGGGAAAGCATTTACTCTGAAAATTTTTTTTAAAACTTTTGAAATATATAAGGTAACAAAAAATATTTGGCGGTGAAAAAAAATTCTTCATTTTCAATCAATAAAAACCTCAATAGGTAACTGATCTGGAATTAAAGACAGAAAAACTGCACAATAAAACCTCGTTTATCCGGCCCTCGTTGATCAGGATCTTTGGATAATCCGGATCAGATTTGTAGACTTTTTTTTAATTTAATGTTCACATTAGATAATAATTTTTTACTATGATAGCAAGAACGTAACTATACGTACGCCAAATATTAGCTTTTTAGCTTGTTTCGATGTAATGTTCCTGCATAGATTGTACATTAAATTATGGTAATAAAATGCTTTTTGTTGAGTTTAAGAAAGCTTTACTATAGTGTCACAGGGCATTGACGTGGATTGACTCAGAAAAATTGCTTTTATATTTTTTAATGTTGTAGGGTTCGCGTGTTGCTCAGATGCAAATTTCTGGTAGCTGCGTAGTGCAGGCCAGTCGAAGTGAGTTCGGAGCAGGTGTCTGGTCTATTTAAGTGACACACGCTGAGTTGGCAAGAGTCCAAGAAGGGAGTGGAGATTTGCACGGTAGCGCGTTACGCTATTAGTAGACATACGAAAGAGTCGAGAAAAGTTAGATTGAAGGTGATAGCGGTATTTAACTGATAGAGCACGTATTAGTATTTAGCCTAGGTGGCTGCACGAGTTCGATAGTTATTTCCAAGCCCGATGGTTACGGGTATTGTTAGTGAACGTATATTCTGCCTGAAAGGGTTCATTACGACTTTAAAGTTCAGTTTCTTAGTACCGCAAGTTGCGATACTGTTGTGTTATTATTTGAAGCCCCAAGTGGGTCTATGTTAGTCTACCTCTACGTAGAAAATAAAGGAATTATTTATATTTATGCCTCTTACTTTATAGTGTGCCTGGACCGTTAGAGGATTCGCAGGGTACATAAGAAACAGAACCATATAATATCTTGTAAACAATACTATGTAATTTTGTTACAAACATAGTTTTTTATCGTAATAAATGGTAAGTCTGCTTAGTTAAGGATTTTGTTTTGGTTATTACCCATATTACCCGGATTATCCAGATTTTCGATTGTTCGGATTGCCTATGGTCTCAGTTAGTCCGGATAAACGAGGTTTTACTGCATTAAGAAAATGAAGAACTCTGAGTGTGGACACTAATTAATTTTAAGAGTCTACCATTATTATATTATAATTCTAAGAGTCCACTCCAGGGGGCGCAGTGGCCCATTTTGCAAGAGCAGCCAGCTAGTGATCTGAAAGTCACTGGTTTCATGCTCGTCGCTGACAAATCCAATACACTGCCGTGTACACTAATGGCGACTGATGGAAGTAAAATCTGTCGTGGCTGCAATGCCCTCCAAGTTCTCAAAATTACCTCTGGAGGTGCGGGGCCAAGTGTTCTGGTCTCGTCACTTGACTCGGTTAAAAATTACGGGACTGGTCCTTTGGCCAAGTCGGACTCCGACCCTTGTAGTGCCAGTCAAAACAGGAGCCGCACCTTCATCACCCATAGCCTTCGAGACTTGATCTAATGTTTCTGTCGGTCAAGTGGCATACGCAACAACAACAGGAGTCAACTCTTTTTTTTTGTAAATTTATAAAGATCTGCTTAGTATCGGAACGAGAACTACGCTCTCTCTGCAAGATGTGCATTACCTTATTCTAAAAGAGTAACTAAACAAAAATCCGTATCTTTCGCCCTAAAATATCTGTGGCACTCTGGAAAAAAATATATAAAAAGATCATTCTTTCCGTCGAATTTTTAGCGGCTCTCACAGCCTCGGGAATCCAGCATGAACCTGAGCCAGTTTCAACAGAAAAATCAGCTGTTATCTCTTCAATGGAACTGCCGTCTTTCTATCACCAAATCTTCTTTATAATCATTGTCTTGCAATAGCCAGTGGGAAGATTTCCGAGTTAGGGAATGCTAAGTAATGTAAAACAATTTCACTGGTGAGATTTTTATCTAGTAGTTGCCCACACATTGTGGAGTTTATCGCATCTGTTATGGTACTGTAGACGGTACACAGTTGCATTTATGCAACTGTGTTATGCATTTTTGCATAACACAGTTGCATGTTGCTGTCATACATAACAGCATTGTCATACATAACAGCATTATTTATCATACATAACAGCAACAGTTGCATATTATGCATTTTTGCATTTATGCAACTGTGTACCGAGGATATATGAACTGTTGGACCCAGGCAGTGTACATAACTATGTAGTGCATAGGTACTGGACATCCTTTGATTTTAGCCTGAAATCCAAAACGTCCTAGCGTTTACTAACAATTACTGCAAACTTATGAAAAATACGTCGTTACAGAATTTTGATGTTACGGATCGTCATATTTTTAAAAAAGCTAAAATTAATTATACTAGTATCTCAAATGTATTATACGTACCTCTTTCTGTATCTGGTATCACAACTTTGTTTAATCTTAAGAAATGATCATATTTTTCAGAGTAATTCTCTACCTTTGAGTTTGAATCCGGAACGTTTTGCTCATTAGACTGGACAAGTTTATGATTGCGCAATTAGGGCTATCTTGGTTATTAGCATAAATTTGGGAAGCATTCCCTAATTTTCTAGTTCTATCGAGTATTTGTTTATATATTTACGTAACTTTGCAGCTCTTGCAAATCTTTCACATAAGTCTAAAACCACTGTTGTCCGGCACGTTAAGATAATCAAATAGAATGGATACAAAATAAGGTATAAAAGAACATCGATTGCCTGCAGTATATAAAAATCAGATACATATAAAAAAAAGAGGTCGTTTCTTGCGCAGGTGAAGCAAACAATGTCTATTCGCCATCGGTTGCTTGCTTGTGTGTTTTTAGCTAGAAAATAATGAAATACCGCGAATGAGAATGAGATTAGGTTTTAAATTAAGATTATTGGTGGGTTCGCCCCTGAAATAACAATGCAGTATATTCCACTTTATTGGTAAAAATAAACTTATTTGCGGGCTTGTGGCGGCCCAGTGGTACAGCGCGCTGGTTTTCGGTGCTGAGGGTGCTCAGATCGAGTCCCAGCGTTGCGCCACGAAAAATGCCTCCGTTCGTGTCGTCCCTTCATAGGGGGTAATGCTGTCCGCCTATATGGTGCCCCCACAATAAAATGGACAGTAAAACTGCGGGGCCAATGTAAGGGCCAATGTTTGAATACAAGTGCCTCCGCATTGGATGATAAAAAAAAAAAAAACTTATTTGCAAATTTAAGTGCAGTCGTTGTTGTTTTAGCCGCAACTTGTTTACTCTAACCACAGATATGATAAATGGCATTACACCATCAAGAAACCAATGTATTTTTCAACCTCTTCTAAGTACTGTGATTCAGTTTAATTAAATATAATTTAATTATTGAAATGAAATTCAGCATTTAACGTTTCAAAAAGAATCATTCAATTATATTTGAATTCATATTTTTAGATATGCATATAAATAATAAAGTCTTTGATACAGCAATTTGCTAAAAATTACTGTTGCATCTCTATTTACTCATAATTTATTCTCTTTAAAAGCATCGCAGCAAGTAAAACTTTAAATAATTTAGTTATTATTTAGTTACTGTATTTATCATACATAACAGCATTTAAAATTATTTATTAGATGTAAATATTATAATTATTTTTTGAGTAATTCCTACAATATTTTAATAATTTATTCAACTATCTTGGGAATACACAATTTATATGATAAAAACTATTGAATGATTTTCATTAATCTTTTCATTTCAGTTTATGTCCTGCTTTATTCACCATTTCAAATCATTTGGGTTTATCTCAGAATGTTGCTGTATCCTTTACCACGTTATGACATTTGTTTTCATTTATAATTCAGTACCAAAATTAACAAATCTATGGTTCCCTGTATAAAGGGCTTAAGTCAAAAAAAGTGATTTAAATATACCAAGTTATTGGCTTTTATACAAATCGCAGAACAATAATTTCGACTTCAGTCTTTAGCACAAAGAAATGTACTTTTGTAAACAAAACTGATAGACTTCAGCGTTTTATACAAGTCAAATTTTTTTTTATCAATACTAATGCTTATATATAAAAATCACTTTTTATACTTAATCCCTTTATACCTGGTTCTATAGAAATGGTTTTATATAAATTGTTTTCTAACGCTATCTCACTCACTTCTTAGTAAATCGACATTTGGAAATATGAATGTGCATATGATTAATTGCATACAAGGGTTTCGATTAATATCTAGACTAAATTTCCCTGATAGTCATTTGCTGAATTAACTCTGAACTCGGTGTCTTGCATTACGATGTAAACCATTTAGGACGCAATTAGTTCTTAAGAGGTCTAATTCTCCCTTTTAATGGGCTCCATTAAGGACTGATTATATACTGTGATTATATGCTCAGTAATTGTTTTACTTGAGATCTAAGCACTTTAATATCTAAGTGCCCAACCTATGGGTCACGATCCCCAGAGAGATAGTAGAGTCTTTATTAGAGTAGTTAATTTATTCACTCTTTTCCTTTAATTCTCAACGTCTTTCCGCTATTTCTCTTTATTTCTTTAATTCTTAATAGATTTCGTTATTACGTCTACTCGGCTCTGTATTCCCACCTGTTGTCTTTCTACTGCTTTATCTGTTAGATTCGTTAACCTTTTCCTTACGGAGTGGGATAACATGTATCCCAAGAATGAATATATATATATATATATATATATATATATATATATATATATATATATATATATATATACATATATATATATATTTCAGTTGCAGTTTTTTTTATATATATTTTCAGTTGCAGTATACATATTTTCAGTTGCAGTTTTTTTTGTTTTTTTTTTTAATTTGGGGGGGGGGGGGTAGTGCCCAAAAAGATTTTCGACAATTATAAATTAACATTGTGCTTGTCAATACAATATTACACCACTGAATGTAACACGGAAAATAACAAAAGCGTGAGTCACAGGAAGTGAATCGTATCGCGCCATTCTCGTCATGTTGCATAGTTATTTCAATTGTAAACTAACATATTGAAATTACGCTACTGTTTTTTCATTTTGCGTTTAGCGTCAGTTTCTATGTCTCATGCTTCCAAAATTAAGGAATATACCCATTCAGATTTTTTTTTTTAAATCTTACTTCATGAACTATAAAAATGTACATAATGTTGCATTGTTAGTTTGTTATATATAACTTATTCGTAAACATCATATATTTTTTTTCATTTCAGCATGCATTTTATGAGTTCTGTAACATATCATGGCACTCTCGTCAACACATGTTACATTCTGTTACGCAAAAATGTTTAAGAGATCGGTAAACATCCTGTTTTTTTCCTTTAAGTAATTAATAGATTCACTTGAAACATGGCTAGGTAACTAGTAATGAGATTAAATGTCCAAGGTCGAAATTTAGTAAAAATATATTGAGAATATTTTCGTTTTAATAATTTTAATATATTAGATTTACATAAACTATCGACTTAGTAGAACAGATCCTATACGCTTTTCTTTTACTATGAAATCTAATTTTTTTTTTATTTATAAGATATTATCCGTGTCCTAGATTCAAATCTGATATTTATAGTAAATATAACCTGCATTTTAAAAAAATGTATAAATTACCTTTACATGTAACCCAAATTCCAAAATCCATTCACGTGCGCGTAACATTTTCCACAAATTACATCGACATTACATTTATATTTGCTAACATTTATTTAACGCAGTATATATGTGATATCAAGTAATACAAGTGAGTAACAAGAAAAACTTTGACAAACATCGCAAATCTCCATCGATTTATAATATTGGTGATCTTGTAGCCATTCAACGGACACAATTTGTCACTGGACAAAAACTGCGACACAGATTTTTTGGTCCCTATATAATACACAAAGTACTTCCGAATGGCAGATACTAAGTGACACACACACACACACACACACGCACGCACGCACACGTGTATGTATGTATGTATTATGTATGCGCGTGCGTATATGTGTGTACATATATTCATATAAACTAAAACTAAATTCATGGCAGTCCGAATGTGTCCAAGTCCGAACGTGGACCAAGGCCGTTGGTGCCCATCTGCACTTTATTGACTCGCGTGCCATACAGTATATGTCTCGATCAGGTGGTCAACCTGACGTGGGACCCCCAGAGATAGATCCCAAGTGTGCTTGGTCCACATTTTATCGACCCACTCATGAAACATATATTCATATACACATAAATAATCTATGGAAATATGTATACGTATATACATACACATACACACATATCACGCTATTTAATGGATTAAATAATCTTAACTTTCAGAATTTCTAAATGTTTAACAAATATTGACTCTCTATTATAGAAAAGACGAATCGTCAAATCAATTAGAGGGATACAATAGTATCTTTTGAAAGCATTTAAAGAGGGGAAGGATCTTATGATGTCGCAAACGTTTCCACAGAGAGCCACGTGTCCCTTCTGAATAATGGAAGAGCTGAATGTTATTTAAACATGCAAGTTTAATCTGTCTATTTTAGAACTTCCATTGTAAAAGCTCGACTGGATTGTGTGTGGTGTTTAGTGCGATGTGCATTCTCTTCGAAAGGAGTTCAGAGTTCCATTTAGATCCAATCGATGGAATCAGAAATAGCACATTCAGGTCTTGAAGATTAAGTGATTAATAAGACTTCGAGGAGGAAATTTTAAATTTTAATTGGAATTATCGCCATTAAGCTGCTTCGGATACTAACGGTTCAATGCACTCAAATCTGAAATGAAGACGATGGTTAAAAAGACTTACGAAACACTTGAAACATTAAAATTTTCAAAACTAAAAAAAATTTAATTTAATCTGTTAACAGGTATATAATGGAAAAAGTGAAAACTCTTCATTATGTGTACGTGTGTAGATAATTTTTACTTAGCTATATTGCTTTAGCGATGTGCATTTATACTGAACTACATGTTTTTTTTTTTTGTTTGTTTGTTTTTTATTGTTTCATTTGAAATCTCCTCATGCACCACAAGGTATAACATGAGGCTTACAGAAGTAAGTGAAAAACACAAAACAAGAAAAATTAAACATTTAAATTACAAACAAAATTTTGCAAGACAGCAAGACTTTCCACACTCTTAACGAGATCAGAAAGAACAGGAGGCCAACAAATGGACAGACGTCTCAGGTCCGCCTTTAATATATCGCATGTAATTTGCAGTGAAAAAGAAAATGTTCAACATCTTCATCAGCATCACCACAAGCACAAAGTCCACTAGTCACCAAATTAAAACGAAGCAAATAACTTTTGAAATTTCCATGACCAGTTAAAACTTGAGTTAAGTTAAAGTCAGTTGAAAAGTGCTTACACTTTAAACGCTGAAAAATAGTTGGAAAAAATCTTTTTGTCCACAATGCCTTTGACGAAGCAAGAAATTCAGTATTCCAGTCCAAGACAGTTTTTTCCCTAGCGACACGCTTCCAGTGAGACTCCGGGACAGACATCACTAAATCTATCTCTTGAAGAGTCGCTTCTTTCGCTAACTGGTCCGCTCTTTCATTGCCAAGATTGCCAGTATGGCCCCGAAACTACATGTTTTGAATGTCTATTTGCTTCCTTGAGGAAATATTTAATCACAATATAATTAACTCTTTCCCTAAAAAATAATCTTATTTGATTCACAGGCATTTAAAAAAGCATTTTCCCAGACACATTTCTGCAATTTCAGAGTAATTTTAATGTATGCAGAGCATGAAAAAAAGGATATAAAATATTCCCCTTATTGCGTGAAAGGTTTATCTTACCTACACGAATTTTCTATATATAAAAGTTTATTTCTCGATAGCATTATTGCCTTTGGCTATTTCAGCGAAAAGATTAGAATAGTTGATCCTTCTTCTAATTAATAAAACATATTGCTACGTGATCGGTTATTTAGTAAATATTTAATTTAGTTTATTTTTGTTGTATAAGCAATCAAAAAGTGTCTTGTAAATTCCTTGACTTAGCAGGGGGTAACGTTATTAGCCTTCGGCAATGCTTCACCAGATATTTTCTCATCTGTAGCCGGCCTACAAAAAGCCTCCGCAGAACTTGCCATAGCTAGTCTTGTAGGTAAGTCAGTTCATTATTTTATAACAATAATATTAGATAAAGCCTTTTATTTTTATTTTCCAAACACCTTTTAAATAGATTATTACTATGATTCTGTATGAAAATTACATCTAAGTCTTTCCTCTTAATTGCTGTGTTTATGACATAAACCCTGATATCGTGACCAATGTTACATAGAGCGTCTAGAACTTTTGAATTACGCATCGTTGTATATTTCAAAGCATATTTTAAATATTTAATCATCTAATAAGCGTGTATTGGGTGATATTATGGTTTGACAATGTTATGAGGAGTTCCAGAGATACCCCATTGCGCTGTGTGCAAAAATGGGAGATGAACTCCGACAAGGTAACTAACAAGTCGACATGGTGTTACAAATAAACAAAAAGCATTTTATTTACACTATTTTACAAAGTATAGTTGATACAATAGGCTACGTATTGTAAACAAATGAAACCCACGGTAGGGAAAGTAATGATCTCATAATAAATGAAATAATGAAAGTATATGTAACACATTGTACTGAATTGTAAGTACACATTGTAAGATGTTGTATAAGTAATATGTTGTGTAAGGTACAAGAAAGCGTAGGATGTATTATGAAACGAATCTGTTGTAGGTATAAAGACATAGGAAATAAGCTGCATATAAAGTTATTGTACATATGGTATATAATGTTAGTTGCATATTGTGTGTGCCGCTATAGGTGGTATATAGTTGTTATGATATAGAGTTATGGTATTGTATAAGTTGTGTATGAGGCGGTGAAAGGCAAAGTGGTGTAAGTCACAATTTCAACTTTTTTTATTTGAGGGCAAAAATGTAATCTCTATGTTCAATTTATAGTGGAATTGAAAATAACTATTATTTGCACTATTATAATAATTAGTATGAATTATAATTTGTTCAATTTATAGTGAAATTTTTTGTAGTTTTTGCAATAAAACGCTTTTGACTTACACCACTTGACTTCCTGACTTACACCACTTTGCCTTTCACCGCGTCATATGTAGAAATAGTATATGTTGTATTTTAGCGTAAGTTGTATTTTGTAAAAACCTTTGCTTCCTTTGCTTTCCGGTGTTGCCAGAGATATTGGAAAATTTGTATTGATTGGAGCTGAAATGGTTGCTTTCCGGGGGGGGCGTAAAGCCCTCGCCCCGGAGCCTGCGGGACCCGGCTGGGCTGGATTGCCATCGGGATGATTAGATTTCATTATTAAAGGGCCGTATAACATTCCAGTTTGGGCAGGCAGTGATATTTCTTACACTATTTTACAGTAATGAATACCATTGAATTCTTGGCTATATATAAAAAAATCAAGACCATGTTCTATCCGCTCCCTGTGGGAGAATTACAAGACGGACCAAGTATAGTTAAGATACGAATATATAAATCTATCAGTTCGTCTTATCAAGCATTATTTTTAAGGGAGATTTGACCATCCTGGGGGCCATTGAGGTTGCAGCAGCTCTCAGCGTTATGTTGATGCAGTTAAGTTGATGCTGTTTGGGATTGTGGCCGCAGCTCGGGGTCATCACACCGCTCATACTCTTTGAGTCTTCTTGACCGCCTCTCGTCAACCCGTACTCTCTCTCTGTCCTCCCGGGAAAAAAAAAAGAAACTAGGGGTTTTATCCTTTTACTGGCACCTCCCCCAGGTCAGTCTTCCCTTAAATTTATTCACCTTGTCTCTTCGTAGAATTTTCGGGTGCATCCCTCCTATATTCCTAAGAAAATTTGGGGTACGTGGTTTCCCAAAAAGAAGTTGGGGTACTAGCTCTACCCTTCGTGCAGGTGTGAGCAGCAGTGTCCTCCAAATATGGCCACGTTACGACCTTGAAATGCATCGATGGAAAAGATGGCGATTTCGCATCCTGTTGGAAGGAATTAAAATGTCCCAATGATTCCTTCACGACAGAAAAAGTTATTTTATAACAGCAGCATACATCTTTAAAATAGCTCCGAGGGAAACTTGTTTGTAAACATGTTTCTAATGAATAAGAAATTGCAGATGTTCTGAATGGAGGAATGAGTTATACACCACATAGGGTTTCAAATATGAAAACATGCATTATATATCGGCAATTTGTGTGGTACAAAATGGAAGTACTCTGTATTTATGAAGCAAATGAAAAATTCCAGAATGAAAACATGTAACCTCTGGAAAGAGGAAATTGCTTAAACTGAAGCCGTTGCAACTGGCGAAGACGTTTTTGTGATAAAAATGGAATATCTTTTCCTTCGTTCAATTCTAAACGGTGTTAAGGTATAACATACTACTTTTCTCAAAAACATAGGTTGAAATGCTGCATTATTAATCAGGAGCGCTGTGTCTTTAGAGCACTAGTAGGTTAAATTTACTAAAAATAGCAAAACAAAGAAAATTTTGTCATTTTATACTTCTGTTTATGACTTTTGTATATTAACCCTATTGGATTCGGTCACCTCAATGTTAACCTATAGAGAAAATTTATCAACTATTTACAGATACTTAAATGCTGATAATCCGATAAAAATGGTATTTTCAGGTAGCCTGAACTTTTCTGTACCTTGCAACAGGGTTTATTTTATAAATTTCGTCCACTAAAGGAATTTAGGAGCGTTTAAAACACACTATACCAGATTTTTTCCCTACAGTAATTTAAATTTTAAAATATTATTTGCATTTAAAAAAAAGAGAAATATGCCCCAATGTGTAGAATTTCTTCCTCTATTACGGTGTACAATGTTTAAAAAAAAATCTTTAAATCCAATTCGGAAATCCTTTGACAAATTTTCTCCAAAGGTTAACACTGAGCGAATCCAATAGGGTTATTACATAGTAGCTTTAAGGTGACAGCGGACTTTCAAAATTGTGAAATTCGTCCAAAAATTCAATTTTTTTAAATTTTATTGAATTGTGAAACTACGGACGAGTAGGAATGTGTTGCAAAAAGAATTTTTAATTTCTGTTATTTCTTTCCTAGTTATAGGCAATTGTATTTAATTTAGATATTATGTGGTTACTAATAGCAATAACTTTAAATGTGTTTTTCTCAAAATAAAAATTTTCATGTCATACGAATATTCAAACTGCTCCAGGCGCATTTCTAATTATCGTATTGCTTTGAAATTTAATTTTTATATACTTAACTGTATATCAAATAAATCTTATTGAAAATAATTATGCTTCGCAGCTCAGAATTTCTAAATTTTGTACTTGAAAAGATGATTTACAGGTATTTTGCGTAATAAAAAGGGTGTTTTCACTATTACTATTTTTTTTTCTTTATATTTTTAATGAATGCTTAAAATAAGCAATAAGTTTCATTGTTAGTTCCATAAGGTATCCTGTAAATAAAAATTGCCATATTATATGCAAAAGAAATGCGCATGGAACATTTTTAATTAAGTCACTTTTTGATACAATTATTAATATTTCATCGTTAAATTTTAACCATTTTTACATATCTATAGTACTAATCACTTATTCAAATTTCAAGCAAATGCATTCAAAACAAAAAAAAGTTAGGTTTGAAGGTCCACTGTCCCCTAAAGTTTTTTGGCAGTTCCAACTGCATTTTGGAAGAGGAAATTTTTATTAATGTATTTTGTTTACTTTACAGGAGCCGGAGTCTTCGTTTGTTGTGTCGTAGCAGGTTCCGTGTTTTTAACACAAAACTTCAGCCTCATGATCCGTCCTTTCCTGAGAGACATTGCATTTTACTTAGTAGGCATTGTATGGACGTTCGCGCTGTTTTTCACCGGCACGTCTTATCTCTACCATGGAATAGGTAAGTGGCCCAATCCGGCCTCCAAGTATGGAGGAATGTGTTTGAGCAGTGATGAAAGATAAGATAACTTAGATGCATTATTTTAGGGGGAGGCTCGTCAACAGAGCCGGGCCGATGCATTGTGGCGCGTGAGGCAAATTAAAAAAAAACGGCGCCTTTTTTCAAATTTTAAGACGGACTCTAAGTAATGAATATATATCTGTTATCAATTGTCTACTTAATAGAATAAGGGACATTTTGGGAAAAGTATGCATTTGTTTTTAAAAGTTTTATTGATTTGATTAAAAACATATTTTTTTAAAAATGACAGAGTTTAAAACAAAACAGAAAAAGTAAATAAATTTGAATATAATTTCTAACGTAATGAAAAGAAAAATTCAGGAAGTCTCTTCTAACGGAACTACCGCGGGTTATTAACGTAGGATTACTTATCATTTCTTACCCTTTTCGTATGTATATATGTATGTATGTGTTATATATGTATGTATCTATTTATATGTACATATGTGCATATATATATATATATATATATATATATATATATATATATATATACAGGATGTCCCAAAACGACCGCATAAACTCTGGACAGCTAGATTCCTCGTTGGGAGTACATAAAAACTGCCCAAAGAAGCATTCCTGTACGATCCATAGTTTACGAGAAAAATACGAAAAACAAAGTATGACGTCACTGCCGGTGCAAGAAAAAAACACTTTATTGAACATATCAACAACAATATTTGCATATCTTTCCAAATGATAATGTTTAAAACGTTCGCCGCGCATATCGCGTCATGCATACGCGCGCTCCATGGAATGACGTTAAGCCGCCGTTGAACTGGTATTTAAAAGGCTGCATCTTGCACATACCGGTAGTCTTCGTATGGTGGCCATGTACTCCGTTCGTGACTACTGCGACATGTACTTGATGTACGGCCGATGTAATGGAAATGCCTTACGAACTGCTAGGGAGTATGCCCGTCGATATCCGTCCCGCCGTCCTATTGATGTCAACGTCATCCGTAGGCTGGACGACAGACTGCGAAATACGGGAAGCGTCTTGCCAACAGCCAATCATCACGATACTGGAAGACCGCGGAGCGGCCTGACGGTAGCACAGGCGGATGCAATACTGCAGCGGGTAGAAGAGACGCCCGAGGTAAGCACACGCTCATTAGCCCGTGAGATGACTTCGAGTAAAAGTACTGTGCACAGGCTTTTACGGTCTGAGAGGCTACACCCATTTCGGTACACAACCGTGCAAGGTCTGAAACCAGATGACTTTCAGAAACGCGTGATCTTCTGTGAATGGCTGTTGCAGCAACAGAACACAGATAATGGTTTCATTGCACATATCCTGTGGACTGATGAATCATGTGTCACTCGTGATGGGGTATCCGACCATCACAACAGCCATATGTGGTCCCAGGTCAATCCGCATGCAATCCGGCCGCAGAAACATCAGGAACGTTGGTCTCTTAACGTGTGGGCCGGCATACTCGGGGATCGCCTGCTTGGACCATATCTGTTGCCTGAACGGCTCTCGGGACAGTCGTACTTGGTGTTTCTCAATGAGGTCTTAACCGAGTTCCTCGATGACATACCATTAGCGGCAATACAGGGACTTTGGTTCCAGCATGATGGGGCTCCGGCGCATTTCTTTGCTCCTGTACGTGGTTGGCTGGATATGGAATACCCCGGCCGCTGGATCGGACGTGGGGGTCCGGTTCTATGGCCGCCACGTTCACCAGATCTTACACCGTTGAATTTTTTCCTATGGGGCCATCTCCAGGAACTGGTGTATCGAGACGTAGTGACAACACAAATGGACTTAGTTGCTCGTCTGCATGCTGCTTGTACTTCGGTGAAACCAGCGATGCTGCAACGTGTGATGACAGCCATTCCACGGCGTGCTCAATCCTGCCTTGACTTGCACGGCGGACACTTTGAACATCTGCTTTAAATTGTGTATGCTGTGGATATGTTCAATAAAGTGTTTTTTCTTGCACTGGCAGTGACGTCATACTTTATTTTTCGTATTTTTCTCGTAAACTATGGATCGTACAGGAACGCTTCTTTGGGCAGTTTTTATGTACTCCCAACGAGGAATCTAGCTGTGCAGAGTTTATGCGGTCGTTTTGGGACACCCTGTATACGTATATATGTATGTATGTATGTCAAAATTTTCACGTACTTTGGTACTTTTCTGTTTAATTGTTTACTGCTTGCTGAAGCGATACAGACTGGATTTGGTGCGCTTCCAAAATTATAACTCGCGACGCAGGACATCTGAAATTTTACTTTCCGGAGGACCGTTATGGAGGAACGTAATCCTACGTTAAAAAATGACTCAATCGTTCTTTGAGCGTTTATGGTGGCAATCTGCTAGAGTGTATGTCTATAATTAAATATTTTAAGTGCCCTCTTATTTACAGAAATGATTGCTAAGTCTTCCAACCGCTCTTGGGTTATGATTGTTCGTAGATAATGCGCTAAAATTTTCAGTATAGCAAAATGGCTCTCGTCGTCTCGTACAGTAATGGGTAGAGTTGGTTGCATTCTTAGAGCTCCAACAACGTTTGGATATAAACATTGAAAATTTGTTTCTCGTGTTCTGAGATTCCTCAATTTATAAATAAAAAATGGTCTAAATATTCGCCCATATCTGTGCATTTTTACTAATTTCGCCAGACGTCAAATTAGAATATTAATATTTTTTCGTTATTCGTGAAAATTTTCGCATTTTTTACTATGTCTCATTTTGGCGCCTCTTTCAAATCGGCGCCTGGGACGGTCGCCTCGTCGCCTCACTTATGGCACCGGCTCTGCTCGTCAACATTTAAAACCTATGGAATACAGCCAGTCTAAATAGGTACCTCTGAATAATCTGCGATAATAGAGTGAAAATGAATTTCCGAAAGTAATTTGATATGAATATTTCATACGATCAATATCAATTCTGGGATTTCACTCATAAATTCGTTCACGCCATATATTCGTCAGTCATATTCTAAATCCAAACACTGTAAATGCCAAATCTCTACAAATATATGCAATAAAGAAATCTATAATTGAAAAACACTACTTTAAAAGAGTAATTATAATTATTTATTCGGGCTGTGATCAGTTTCTGGAAGTCCATTTATTTTATGTTTGCACTAGCTGAAAACCCGTACTTCGCTACGGAGTACATTCAAATTAAATACAACGGTCAATGTATGCAATTCATGCCAAATATATATATATATATATATATATATATATTATATGATAAATACGACGATCAAGGTATACAATTGATGTAATATATATATATATATATATATATATATATATATATATATATTTATAAGAAAATCGTAAATGATAATTTTATAGACAAAATAATGTAGAAGAAAATATTCAAATTAAGTATAATATAAAGAATAAAGAATATAGTACAGTTAATATAGTACAGTTTGTAGAACATTTCTTTTACTGTATTTTAATATTTTTTTGGATAATGTCCAATCGTCTGCCGCATTAGCAAGGAAAAAAATATTTTTTGTTTATTTAGTTACTATGCACGTGACGATACATTTATTTAAAGTACCAGAAAAAGAAATTACGTGATCAGCATTTGATAAATTAAATTCTAAAAATTAATCTTTAAAGATTCACCAAAAATCAGAAAATTTAGGTACAGATTCGAAAAAGATTTCATTTTAAGGGAATTTTTATGATCTTTCTCGTGATATAAATTTTATAACCCTCAAATTATAATTTTAAATGCAAACTTAAAAAAAGTTACTAAAACAGATTAAAAATTTAATTTTAAAAAATCTAAGAATTTTTCGAAAATCTGTCTTAGTGCACCCCTACACTATAAGAAGAATCGCCATGCAAAATTTCAGCCCTTTAGGTCCAGCGGTTTGGTCTGTGCATTGTATGTCAGTCAGTGAATCAGTTACGGAACTGTTTTATATATATAGATTACAGTAAAACCTCGTTTATCTGGCCCTCTTTGATCCGGATCAGATTTGTAGACTTTTTTTTATTTAATGAATTTTCTTAATTTAATGAAACAGAAGACAGTGTACCAATTATTTGTTAAGAAATGATGTGAAAAGTTATTTTTATATCTTTTACTGTCTTGTAAATAATACTATGTAATTTTGTTACAAAACAAAGTTTTTTATCATAATAAACGGTAAGTCTGGGTAGTTAAGGATTTTGTTTTGCTTATTACCCATATTACCCGGATTATCCGGATTTTCGATTGTCTGGATTGCCTATGGTCCCAGTCTGGATAAACGAGGTTTTACTGACTTATCAATATGACTAGCCGCACTTATTATTATAAATGAAAACACAATTGCGTAAAAAAAATCGCAGTTCCTGTGGTAAAAAAGAAAGATGCTAAGAACCTCAGAAACTCAAATTTCCGGCAATATTCTGCATCTGTAATGAAAAAATTCTATGAGATCCAGTATTTGTAACAGCGAACATGAATCGAAGAATTCTGAAACTCCGTCATATTACTTCTGGAAATTGCAAGTAGCATGATCCGGGGTTAAAAGTCCCAAAATACGTTGATTACATGAAAACGGAAAAGCAAAACATACGGTGTTTTTCTCAAAGCCTAAATAGTTAAAACCTTCACAGTTTTCTTCATGCTAGAAGGGCGATAAATACACCTAATTCTGTTTTACATCATAGATACGTTCCTGAAGAATACGTGTAAAAAAAAATTCGTGTAAAAAAAAGACATATCTATGGAAGAAAAAAAGATTGGTTCTGGGTCTAAAAAATAAGTATAATTACAAGATAAAAAGAACTTTTTATATATCGTGTTTTTAAATTTTCTGTTGAATCATATAAACTTGACAATTCTATGTATTAAAAAAATACTTTTTTAAAATTTTTTTGATGAATTATCCCATCAACTTGAAATAAAATGAAGTTAATTTGAAGTTAACTTCCATTTAGCTTTTCGTTCCCGTTCCGGTCAATAGATGGCTGCACCAGACTACGAAACAAAATTAACAGAAAATAACTGAAAATTAATTTAATTCTGCTTAAAGATGGCTAAAAGTATTAAAAAATGCATTGTCATCGTGTTCTGAGCTATTCTAAAAGTTTCAAATGTCTAGCTAGTCGGGAAGTTAGTTAAAAATCGATTGCAAGATTTGTACTGGACAAACACACACACAAACACACAAGAAAGCAAGTTAATAAAAACATGGTAAAAAATAATTTTAAAACACCATATGAACATATTCATTTTAAACTTATTATTTTATTTCAACAAAATACACATGTAATAATATGTAATGAAAATTAAAAAAATTCGTCATGAACAGACAAAAAAAAAACTGTTTACACATAATTTTTTTTTTACTCATTTTCACTTTCTGAATAAAAACGGTTGTTTGCGTACGACTGGAATATCTCTGCTGTCACTCGAAATGTTGTGGACATCATCTTTTTTCTCTATTAATGAAATTCTTTCCGTGATCTCTTGAGCAAAATCAGCACGAGTCTCCTCTGGTGCTGTTGATTCGCCGATTTTACAAACGAATTCAGTTATTAAGGGGATAAGGGACCCTAAACCACGAATTTTTTTAATTTTCAATTTTTATCGATATTCACAAAATGAGAATAATTTGAGTTCATTTTTAGTACAATTGAAGACCCTTGGAATTCAAAATAACATATTTTGGGGAGAATAATGCTTGTTTTTCAAATTTTTTTTCAAAAATTCTAGCATTTTTCAAAATGCTCCATGTGAATTCAAAATCCTTAAAAAAATCTTAATTTTTTTAATATAAGTTTACCGTGTATATATAAACATAAATGTGCATTGATTTTTATTTTGAATGAATCTAAAGCCATGGGTAATTTTTGTTTTATCTGCCTGTTATTTTTTTTATGTTATTGCTTTATTTCATGGTCTTCAAATTTGAAAAATATCCGCGGTTTCCAAGAATTATGCACCATTTTGTGGCAAATACTTCAATAAACAATCTTGAGAAATTTGAAAGAAATCCGGACAAAATAAATGCGAGTGGAGCATTTTGAAAAAATTTTTGAAGAACTTTTTGAAAAACAGGTCTTATTCTTGCAAAATACTTATTTCTGAAAGCTTAGTGTCCTCAATGTGCTAAGAAAGAATATTAATTATTCTCATTTTATGTATAGAGTAAAATATTGAAAATTTAAAAAACGAGATTGGAGATCCCTTAATCGCTGTCTTCGTGTTTTGGTTAGGCCGTTATATAATTCTCAGTACAAGGCTGTCAACAACTTCACTTCACGTTAAAACTTCCCAGCGCGTTTCTCATTAGGGTCATGTTTGACAAAATGATTACCGAATGTTTTGGCCAGTTCCAGACCTTCTTTTAATAAATCTGCATTTAGAACAGGATCATTTTCTTTCATTTTCTCCATTTTCGATAGAATAAAAGAAGAAAATGTTTTTGCGGACTGAATTCTTCAATCAAAACAGAAGTGGATACACTATAGTAAAAAATAATAGGCCACAAATAAAATTTTGTTTTCTTAGAATTTAGACCAAAAAATATAATAATAATAATAATAATAATAAAATTGAGAAATTGGATTTGGCCGCTCGTGTTAAATCAAAATGACTCTCGTAAAAAGAGAATGAAATATTTTTTTTTGAATTCGTGTTAAATAAAATTCGTGTACAAAAAGTTCGTGCAAAAACAGAATTAGGTGTACTTCTCATGGCTTACTCGTGGGGTATTAAATATCCCCGGCGCCTCATTTCGAAAATCGACTTCTCCGCGGCAGCAACCTTTAATCCGGTCCCAGGCATCTTCTCTCCAGAGGTGGACAGTACCTTTTTTGAAGTTTCTTAAACGTCTCTAGCTAATGTAATGTATCCAAAAAAAATGGAGAGAATGCTATACACTGGCTGTAGCTCAAGCATTCGCATCTAATAACTGTCGCTTTAAAAATGTTCAAAACAAAGTTTTCTCTATCCCGTGAATTGTGGGGCTACAACACATGATCCATTCACATTTTTAAAAAAAACACAGTTCATAAGAAATGCTTTACCACTACAGACATGATTGATGCTAATGTTTGAACGTTACCATCTATTTATAAAGGTTTTGTGGCTCTTTACTTTGTTTACATCATTGTCGTCATTGGAAGCCGATTTATATACGTAAACACGCAAAAGAAAAAAGAGAAAGAAGAAAATGAGAAAAAGAAGAAAGAAAATGAATGTGAGAAGAGGCCAGACGATGATTCTGAAAGTAAGTAATCAAAACTTAAATATCTATAATAATTCAAACCACTATCACTAGGCTTTTCACCATTAAGTACATTCAATTTGTTTTTGTCTGATGTATAAACCAATAGGTCTCTAAACAAAGGGCTTTCACAGATACTTTTAATCACATATTTCTTGTTAATTATTTAGTGTATTTATACAGGGTGATTTCAAATTCATGGTACAAACTTTAAGGGTTGGTACAGTACACTGTAACAATCATTTATTGTACCGGAATGCATGGGCGCAAGTGAATCGTTGAGGAATAAACACAGGAAAGGAGTGAAAAATGGAGTGATTGGTTAGTTCCGTTACCGGTAGAGAGGAGGTGGTGACTTGCCGCCCATCAACATTATGCATCTGAGGAAACAAGCCGTTTTCAATGGGGGGAGACTTTACGTATTCTGAAAAAGCAGATATGCATTTCATGTACGACTGTGCAAACTGTAACGGCAGAGCTGCGTTACAAATGCATCAGGAACGCTTTCCTCATATACGAATGCCAGACCACAGAATTTTTTAGCGGTTACACCGCCAAATTTGTGAAAGAGATATTTTCCACGTCACCAGACACGAAGCAACTCGACTGAGAGCTGTACGCAGTCCAGGCCTGGAAGAAAACATCTTGAACCTTGTGGATGACAGACCCGAATCAAGTACAAGAGCTGTTGCGCATCGCGTAGGTGTGAGTCAACGCAGCGTATGTAGAGTGTTAAACGGAGAACGCTTATATCCCTTCTATTTTCAGAGAGTATAAGCTTTGAAACCGACAGACTATCATCTGCGCGTGGAATTCTGCCAATGGGTTTTGCAGCAGAGTGCATTGCAGCCGAACTTTCCAGCTCGTGTGATATTCATAGATGAATCGATGTTAACACGTGAGGGTGCATTCAATGCGCACGATTCACACGTGTGGGCAACCGATAATCCACACGTTACAAGAACGATTCTCTGTAAATGGAGGGGGGGGGGCAGATATTGTGAACCGACTTCTTGATCGGCCCATATCTACTACCAACGGGACTCGATGGAAGTTGTTATCGTATTTTTCTGGAAGAGGTTTTACCAGAACGGCTTCAAAATGTTCCGATCGTCATTCGTAATGACTGGGGTTTCAGCATGATGGGGCGCCAGCCCATTTCAGCAATGTTGTGCTCAATTATCTTGATGCCAGTTTTGGGGCGCGATGGATTGGGCGTGCTGGACCAGTCCCTTGGCAACTCCGCGATCTTCCGATTTATCGAACCTCGATTACTTCTTATGGGGACATCTGAAGAGTCTCATTTATGCGACTCCAGTTGACTCTGTTAAGGATCTCGTCCCTCGAATATCTGTTGCTGCTGCACGTAACGTGTGCGTGAAATACCTGGCTTCTTTGAAACTGTACGCCAATCGCTCCATCAACGCTGCCAAGCATGTATTACTGTTAGTAGACGCAATTTCGAACAGTTCTTGATAACATAGCATTTGTCAACGACGCTGCAATAAACAATTTTTCTTTCCTTTCGTGTCTCTTTCCTGTGTTTGGGCCTCAACACGTCACTTGCACCCATACAATCCGACACAAAAAATTATTTTTACAGTGTCCTATACTAACCCTGAAAGTTTGTATCACGAATTTGGAATCACCCTGTATTTCAATCCTGTATATCATTATTTCAGCATTTACTTATTTTTACTGGCTGAATTGAAAGGCAGTAGATATATTCAGAACTGAATATACGTAATCACGCAATGTACCCTATCTCATAACATCTGTGATAAACGAACCATTGTTGGTTATGAGACGGCCATTGCTACGTGCAACTATAAATCTCTTGTCCAAAGAATATTGTGACTTCAAATTTAAATAACAGCAGTACACATCCACTTTCCCCTCTGTCTTTTTTCCCCACAAATATAGTTACGATTTTTGAGTCCCTTTGATATTTGGACCGTATATTAAAACTAGTAGTGCTTGTGAGAAGGTATTTACGTAGTTTCGATTCTTTCCTTTACACCAGCATCCATTGTCTTACAAAAAATTTCATTTCTTCTTTCCGTAAATTTATGCTTTCAGATATCTTCAGCTAAATTACAATAAAGTACTTGATTCACTCTTACAGGTTGTACATATACTACGAGGCTATAATTCTTTTAGTTATTCAACAGTTTTTAGTATAATTTTGCTTTTACATAAATGCGTGAGGATTTGACATCACATATTTTATTCACATTTTTGGACTGTCAAGCGGTACTCCACAATGCAACCATATGGAATTTCTATTTTGTCCTTTTTTTATGAGCAGTTCATTACTAAGCGAAAAACCTATAAAGATAAATGGAAGATGTTTCGAATTTTTCTCTAGGAAAAAAAAAATAAGTGATGCATGAACATAATGAATTTTGCCAACATTTGAAAACATTTTATACCTGGAATATCAATTTTTTTGAGTAATGGTGACTGTGGATCAAAGTAGATAGATAGTTATCAAAATAATAAATAAATGATAATCCAAAGATTATAAATTTCATAATAATCCCATCATTCTTATGATGAAGTATTCTTTTGTATCATAACTGAAAGTTTCAAGTAACAAAACTCACTAATCGTAAATGCATCTTATAGAAAGCGAAGAGTAATGCAAGTAGACGATCCTGAAACCATTAAAATCATACGTTATGATACATTATTATTAACATTCTATACTGCATATTATACACATTCATCCCATTACTGTTAAGTACTACAACACTGTATAGCCAATAGCATTCAAACACATCTTTCAAAACGATAGATCTGACTTTCTGTTTATACGAGTATATAAGGGTTGCCCAATTGAAAAGTGGACACGTGCGATTGCGTCAGAATGACTTCAGCTATAGCAGCGCCACCGAACAGGGATATAAAGGGCGGTAGGAGATGTGCACCGCATACGATGTACATAATTTTAAATATCTTGAATTTTTATTCTTTTAATTCATATTATACTTTTAATTTTTACTTATTTGAAGAGGGCTTATTTCTTACATTTTATTAATTGCTGAGCACATATATACTAATGCATATAACTTGCTACTGGAGGTAAAGTCGTTCGACCATGGCACTCCAAGAAACATTATATACCTTACCTTACCACCGCATACGGTGTTCAACAGTGAAACCTCTTCTCGGTAGAGGAAATTGATCTAAAGCGAAGTCGTGCTATACATGGATGAGTCCAGATCGGAGCAACGCGCGGTAGTACGGTTTCTGATTGCGGACATCCATCGGCGACACAATACTTCAGTACTCTGACAAACTACGGAAAGCAATCAAAAGCAAATGGCCAGGCCTTCTCACACAACAAGTGATCCTTCTCCATGGGAATGCCCGCCCACACGTTTCCCGTGAAACCCAGACGAACTCTAACAAATTCCGTTGGGAAGTGTTGGAACAAGCTCCATACAGTCCTGATTTGTTACCCTGTGACTTACACATCTTTGGGCCACTTAAGAGAGCAAAGTGAAGGAAGCTGTGCAGGACTTCCTCAAGAATCAATCACGATCTTTCTACAGCAAAGGCATAGACCTTCTGCCGAAACGATGGGACCTGTGTTACAACACCCATGGCGATTTCTTTTGATTACCAATAGAGGTATTCTTTTCATTCAACTTGTCCACTTTTCATGTGGGAAACCCTCATACATCAGATGCATGGCTGAATTCGGTATTGAGAAAACAGTCATAGTCATATGCTCGTCCTAAACATATAAGGGTGGTCTAAATGAAAGTGAGACTTTAGTATTAGCGTCAGTGGTTAAATATTTAATGCTTTATATTTGCGCCAGTAGATGGCATTGTGTGTTACGAAGAAAAGCTGTTGTCGTAAGAAAGCATCGGTGTAATGTTTGAACGTTTTCAAGCAGCGCGACTACATAGGTCGTGACATGCATTCGTCTAAACAGGGTCAGCGAGCTGTAATTCACTTTTTGGCGTCAGAAAGTATTAGAATAGCTGAAATTTATCATCGTATGAAGAATCTGTATAGGCATCAGTGACAGTCACAGTGTACAGCATTCAGCTGGTTTAGAGAATTTCGTAAATGACGTGTGAGAACGGATCATGTCGAGACCTGCTCAAGCCCACTTGACCATCACCATGAAATCGATTGTTGCCGTGGACAAGATTTGATGCGGTGCTTCCGCTCGGAGGCCCTTGATCCCCCCCCTTACCCCCCCCCCCACCTATAGCACCGATCTGTTAAGATGCGACTACCACATCTTCGGTCCACTGAAAAAGGCTCTCAAATGCCTCTGATTTGCTAACGATGCAGAAGTCCCACACACCATTCAATACTGTTCCGCAGACAATCATGGACATTGTTCCCTCAGGGTGTCCAAAATATAGTAAGCGATTGGAAATTTGTCTGAACCGGCAAGGTGACTCTGTGTAGCGCTTATGTAAGTTTATTATTACTTTCTGTAGGTTCACATTTTATGACCAAAAAAAAACCCAAAAGTCTCACTTTCATATGGCCCACCCTGATAATTAAAGTGAAATGGGTCTCAGTGAACAGTGTAGTGATATTCAATGACGTACCACTGGATGTCATATTCCAAGAAAGTAGTTTCGGAAATGTCGATATTGCTTCATCGTCTTCCATTAGCTTTAAGTGATGTTAAAGTAAATGTTTTGAAAGAAATGAGAGCTCAAGTGTCAATCAGCGTGACTACAAATTCCCTGACAAACGTCCCATAGGGCAGGAACGGCTCTCACTACAAACTCGAAGAGACACTTCGAGATCCAAGTAAGACTGTAGAATTACTCTTCAGTGTCTTAATAACATGGATTGTCATAATCGAACAGGGACATATGAGAAAGTTGTCATTCGGGAAAAGAATGGAAGATTTCCACTACTGTAAAATAACAATGGAAACATGTTCTGTGGACTTGCTGTTCATTGTTCACCATCTAGCAATCTAGTGAAGCTTTCTCAAGACTTGAGCACAGTCGCTTCCTTCCTGCGATTTAACCTTCTTAATTGTAAGGCAGATCGCGCATCAGGAAAACTAGTGTTTAGAGCAAAATGTCGCTTTTTATTTCCATTTAAAACACATCAGGAGCAAGCTGTTTAGGTGGCACTCATAACCCTTCAAAATGAAATTGACTGTTCCTCGAGTACATTACATAGAAATATTTAACGGTTATGTCAGTATCAGAAAGTAACACATAGTCATGATGTAAATAAGCCGAGCTGACTTGTTCAAATGAGGATATCGAAACGTCATTGAGGAATCTGATTGAAAAATGAAGATAAAAGGCTGAAGATAACACTGAAATGAAAATTTTAGGGGTGCCCTCCAAGTATGATTAACCATTCAATCAATCTTTGGCGAAAATTATATGTTTCTGCGACAATCCTAAGGTATTTTACTAATTTGAACCCTCTCAGAAATTTAAATGGTAAAATACGATATAAAATAATAGCACAGAATCTGAGTACTGAGCCTTGGAACCCAAAATTTTAGATGTTTTCCAGAATAGTGTCTATCGCATAGAATCTTTTGCTAAGAAGTTCATATTTTTTACCCAACAACCAATGTTTGCCCCGACAATTCGGAAACTTTCATATTTTTTAATATGATGAAGATTTTTCTACGACTAAAGAAGTCCTTACTCCCGAGTTTAAAAGATTTTGGTTGTAGAACGTAATGTCTAGAAGTTTCTTTTAAATTTTCATAGTTTTTACCGCATATCTCCGACTATTATGTGATTCCACACGTGGTTCGTGGACTACAGGTTTGAAACCACTATCAAATTGGAAATAATGCATAAATATTCTTCATGCTACCTAAATTTAAAATTGTGTTATAACGCTGTTTCTCGTTTTCTATACAGAAAATGATGATAACATCTTAAAGATTAATGGGAAGATGTGCAATGATGACGATGAAGCCACTGCAGTTGTACTCAAAGGTAAGTACGACTTTCTTTTAGGCAAACGTAGCCAAAAGTTAACCTGTACTGAACTCATGTTTACAGACACGTTACTATTATAGCACTTAGGGAATGTCACATCAATATTCGGACGAAAATAACAATTGATTACTTTAAGCGTCCAAAATGTGAAGCAATTTTGTAGTGACACGGGGACTTTCAAAACACATTGTAGAAGTCACTATTTAGGTTTCTTATAAAGTCTTGTTAGCTCTTTGGGACGTTACAGAAAAGTACCTTAATCCCGCATTTTTACTTAGCTGAAACGTGACTGTATCATGGTTAGAGATCCTAAATATTAAGGTTGGCTCCATCATGTTTCCAAGTCTTGCCAAACTATGCCCTAAACCAGTGTCTCCCAATTTTTTTTAATTGCGGAACCCTTAGAACATTTTCAAATTTCAAGAAACCTTCTACATTTTTTATCAATACTCCTTCCTCCCATAAATTTAATGTGGTATTGAATGAAACAAATCTTGCTTTAATAGTTAGATTTTATTGCATTAAACAAAATCATTAAACAATTCTCCATTAAAAACAAATAATAGTGATTATAATATATATATATATATATATATATATATATATATATATATATGAGGGTGAGATAAATTATGGCTTGGCCGTCAGACTGTCTCATGGAACCCCTAAATTTATTGGCGGAACCCTAGAGTTCCGCGGAACACACTTTGGGAGACACTGCACTAAACAATACGCTTGTTGTTATTTTATCACCAGTTTAAAAACATCGATGTCGAAATTTCCATGTTTGGTAACATCCCCGAACGCTACTATATTTTTCTCAAAGCTTAGACTTTGCATGCAGACATACCAATGCATAATTTGAATTATACAACTTCAAGAGCTATTTAGTTGCAAAAAACTTTACTCGTGGTGTAATTCGAATTTGAGTTTAAAGAGAGGCATTCCCCTCTCCAATGAGATTTAATAATTAAATAAAACATATCAGTTTCTAAAAAACCATGTCATTAATGTCAAAATGACGACTTTATTTGGTAACAATGGGCAACAAAATATCTAATGCGTCTGCCAAGATATTTAGGATCCTTTATCTGGTAGTAACATCAAAAGACGTCACTGAAAACGTGACAGTCAAAATATGACATAATTCCGCATTTTCACTGTGTAGTTATATATTGTTCATTTATTAATTATCCCCAGGCGTTAATAAGATTACTATTCATGCAACCACGAAATGAAATCTAAATTTAACGTCATCAGAGACAGAATTTCATTAAATTTCGGTTTTTCGATCTGTAATCGTATTTAACAATTGGTATTTGGAAATGCTTTGACTCGTCATTAATTATTTCAAAATATCACGTTTACTCTGATGCATTAAGGACATGAATGCAAAACAAAAGCGTAAAAGTAGCGTAAAAATTCATAAAATCTTGATTGCCTTTATATACTTCTTTTATAATTTATGTATCTTTGTTGCCGTATTTTCCTCCGTCTTTTAGTCTTGACATCAAAGTGACCCATGCTTTAAGATTATGGTCATAATATGATGCTTATAAAAAGGCATTTCTTGGGTATTAAAATAATTATCACTAGAATTTTGTAGAAAATTTGTGATTGCCAAAAACTTTAGTTAATGATGCAAAATGTATGCTCTTAAAGCAATTATAGGGTAGTTAATAATCATTATTCCCATACTTTTACTTTAGTTATTCATTTTTTAAGCATTCATAATTTTTAATTATATATATAATAGCCGTTGTCTCTGTATAACACTTCCGGGCTGTACTCATCTTTCAATTGAAGCCCTCAGTAAACAAACAGCCGGTTAGGCTTAATTTCAATTTCAGATGTGGATCAGAAATTTTTCTTACCTAAAAACTAATATCTTCTCCATCAAATCACGTTTGTTCAGCCTATTTTTCTATAAAACATTCCGAACTAAAAGAAATTGGATGCTTTTAGCTGTATATTTAACAGTTTTTAAAAATCTGTTTACTTTTGCGATGAATTCTGAAAGTAAACAAACTTGAATGTGAATGAAGTGGAGAAAACAAAAAGTGGAGAAAACTGATACAATAATATACATTGTTTTTCAAAACTCCTATAAAATTAAAATTAAAATAAACATTGTAGAATGTATTATTGCAGTTGTAGATTTTATCTGATGGCATATGAAAGCTATAAAATAGAATATTCTTTGTGTAATCTGCATTATTATTAAAATTTTCGCTAAGGGATTTGACCAATTTGGCAAGTGAAAAAAAAAGTGGTAACATCCAATTCAGTCTTCAAATAATTTTTTTGCAGCAGTTAGACTGTAACAGACTAATATATTTTACTTTTTTGTGATAAAATAACAGAAAACGATTTACCGTTATCATTAAGTACTTGCTTCTGCATTTGAATTGCTTTATTGCAACGATTTACATTATAGTATGGACTTAACTTGATTGGCTTCTGAAAAAAAGTGACTTATTATTCGATGGCCAAAAAAATGTTTGTCATTTATTGGTGTTAATCCTTATTAATTGAGAAATTTATTATGAATGTAAAACGTTAAAAGTAAAAAGTAAAAAAGAGTCAATCAAGAGCTTTGACACTAAAATTTTTAAAAATTTCAGAGAGTGGACTTTTTCAGAGAGTGGATCAATTTAGCTTGGGCAAGGCTCATGTATGAATATAAGATGCTCTTCAGACAACTGAAAATCAGTGATTTGCACAGCCATAAGAAAAATAAATAAAGAGATAGAAGAAGAAAAAAGCAATAGAAAGAAATGTATAACAATATTTAAATTGAATAATTTAAAATTTTAAAATAATTAAGCGTAGGGTAGAGCAGGTCATGTTTGTCATGGGGGCACGTTGGCTCATCTGCGATATTTTTCAAACTATCCGGTAGATTGCGTTAATAGCTAAGCGACGTGTGTCTTAGCATGTTTTCTTTCACCCATAACAGCGTCAGCAGCGAAGAAGCAATCAAACGAAAACCACTTCAAATTTTCAAATTTTCACTGAAGTGAGTTTTTCTTTTTTTTTTTTTTGCACTTTAATAATCGTTTCTGATTTGTTTCTAATTATAAGTTTCACTTAGGTGAATAGCAATCTAAAAGATCGTTGTTCAGAACTAATTTTCTACCTACTGATTTGAAAAAAATATTAACAGAATATTTGATACAACGATCAAAAGCCAAAATGGCGATGTGGGGCAAGTTGGCCCATTTAATCCGGGGCATGTTTGCCTAGTGGCCCAAAATACCCCGCAGTCCAAGAGTTTGTTTTCTACATTCATAAGCCTATAAAAGTCAATAAAATTGTCAATGAATCAGAAGACTGGATTCAATGTGCCAGGTGCAATCGTTGGGCACATGAATCATGTGTCACTGGGGACACGATATTTTATGTTTGCATTCATTGTGATAATGAGAAAGATCGATGAAGGCAGTACAGTTGAAAAAACTATCTTTTCTTATCCTTTGTGTCTTTCATATACCATATTAAAATTACATTTTATATTTTATGTGGTTTTTCATTTCCGTTAGTAATCCGAAAATCAAATCAACTCAGAGAGCCAACCTGCCCCGTTCAATGAGGCAGGTTGGCCCAGTGACTTGATGTCCCACTGAGCATCATATAGAAACTATTAATTAATATTTTTCAAATTTTCTCATATGTGATTATGCTTTAATATGTGCTGATTGTACAAACTAAAAAAAAATTTCAAAATTTTAATAAATTATTTTTTTTAAATATTGAAGAAAAAATAGGCCCGGTCTACCCTATTAACCAGAATTTTAATAAACCCCCAAAATAGTTTCGAAGTTCTTTTATATAAAATAGAAGCAGTCTGTTATACATTTGTCTCGTAATGTAGGAATTATTTGCAATCATCCAAACATTGTATATTTTTGCCTGTTACTTGGTCTGCATGATCCATTAATTCTGATTAAATTGTTAAAAATAATATAAAAAAATTCTTATTCATTCCATATATATAATATTGAAAAAAATACATTTTAAGGTGATACTTAGATCTTGTGTAACATTTATTATTATTGTTTGTTTTACCATTATTAATTAGTAATTTTAGATTTAGAAAATGTTCTATTTCCCATTTTTAATTGGTTCTAGTTTATTAGAAAGAAAAGTTTTAGTCGAGGAGCTTTTGCTATATTCAAGTTAATATCACGATGTCTTTGTTGATGAAATTGACTCTTAAATCAATACATTATTCAAATTAAATTATAAAAATTAACGTTTTAAATTAATTTTGATATTACTAAAGTCATTTTTATTTCAAATAAACGTTATATGAGCTAGATTTCGGTTCATTTATTTGTTTCATCTCGATTCTGGATCCTCCAAAAACTTTTTAACAAATCTATATATTTAAACAAATCTATATATATAAACCAGTTCCGTAACTGACTGACTGACTGACTGACTGACATACAACGCACAGACCAAACCGCTGGACCTAAAGGGCTGAAATTTTGCATGGCGATTCTTCTAATAGTGTAGGGGTGCACTAAGAAAGATTTTTGAAAAATTCTTCTTAGATTTTTTTAAAATTAAATTTTTAAGCTGTTTTTGTAACTTTTTTTCAGTTTGCTTTTAAAATAATAATTTGAGGGTTATAAAA